>JANTPZ010144860.1:0-27911 GCA_025593235.1 Vachellia pachyceras | reverse complement strand
ACTAGTAACTACATTATTTTCTTTCAAGAATTTTATATAAGTACTTCTTGAATCGCCAACTTTTAGAAGTCTCATTTTCTAAAAGCTCCCACTTATCAAAAGTGTTACAAGGTGACAAGTCATGTAAATAACAATGACGATTTCACAACAATCCATATAAACTAAACATGTCACATTTTACAATGCATTTAGTCACAATCATACATTAAATCATGTTCTAAAACACATTAACAGAACATAAAGTGTAAACACATAAATCTAAAGTACAATACGTCTTTAGATATTTGCAATAGAATAATCCAATATTTATTTCCTCAGTCTTTTAAAGTATTGATTTTTGTTCAGAATAAATTCCGTTGTTTTCTTTACTGCATCAACCCACATGGTTGATAATGTGAATGTGCATGCAGCTTTAATTGCTGGGCGTGCATACTTCAATCATGACATTCACATATAATTATGTAGTTTCATTATCAGTTATGCTGTTGACATAGCTCCCAATGATTTCATATATATATATATATTTATTAACGATGGATGTTCTCATTGTATGCCATATTCAGCTATTGTCGTAGCCATGGCTGGGGAAAAAGGGTGGTCTACCTCCTCATCAACACTTTGAGGTTTTGAATTGAATAAGAACGAGGACATATGATTTAGGTCGGAATAGACCTTTTGAGGTTCCTCTTGTTGACCTCTTAGGACCTCCTTCTGGATCCTCCTCAATGTCTTCCTCATATTTCCTTAAGGAATTCCTCAAGATCATTTTCAAACGGTTTTTCCTTAAAATCCTCTTCAAAAAAAAAAATTTTTTTGTTTTAAATTCAAGATCCTCGTTATGAATATGTTTATCAACATATTCAACGTACACTAGTCCTTTAAACAATGTTTCAGTGCTTTCTAAGATTTATTGTACCATTATTTCAAAAAACATGGATTTGAAATTTTTTTACATTGAAAAATTCTAAAAAAAATCCTTAAGTAAGCACTGATTTTCAACAAAATAGATCTTGAATTGCCTTATAAAATAGGCAAATTATATATCAAAATGAAGCTCTTGAATTTTAGAATTTTTAGGAACAAACTGTGTCTCATTTGGAGGTTCCACGAGCTCTCACGCGCCCCGAGAGTATCAAATAATGAAAAATTCGAAAAACTGGGACAAGCCCACTCTCGGGTGTGGAGCGCCGGTCCGTTCTTTTTCACGCGCAGTCGTGGTTTTTAGTCCACGTGTCTCAAGACCTCGCCACGTGGTCTCACTCGCCACGTGTCCTTATCCCTTTTAAAATATAAATATTTTTGGTTTCGTCATGCTTCTATTGAGGACGTTTGGCTCAGCTGGTTAGCTATGGGACATGAATTCAAGTGGTCGCTGGTTTGAATCTTGGCAGCGGCCTTTAAGGGTGTTTTTTTTAGATTTGGGCCTCTAGTGGCCCAAAGTAATTTTTTTTATTTTTTTGTTTGGGCCTGACCGTGGCCCAATTGATTACAAAAAAATTGTTTTTTTGTTGGTCTGGATTTGGCCTCTCTTGGCCCAATCCGTTGACCCCCTTTTATTTTAGGTTGGGCCTCTCTGGCCCAACCGAAAAAAACCCTTAATTTTTTTTTTGGACTCAAAACGGTGGCATTCAGATATTGCACTTCCAGCCGGATCTTTTAACCTACCCGACCCGTTCGTGAGTCGACCCGGTTCGCTGCCACTGTCTGCCACCACCAAAAAATTATATTATATTTTATTTTTTTTAAAATTTTCGATGGTTACTGTTCACATCTTCGCCGATGTGTTTTTCTGCCCTATCTTCGCCGTCCGATGTCCGTTTTTCGCGTTCTAGGGGTCCATTTCATCGTTTCGACGAGATCTACGCAATGGGAGTACTTGAGGAGCCTAATTCTTTCTCCTTTTCTGAAAAAAGTGATGGAACTCGTAAATCATTTTTCTTCCGTAACTGTGTCGTCCGGTTTCCGTTTTACGCGTTCTTGGTTTCCACGTTCTCGTCTTGAAGAGATCTACATATGGACATGTTTTCTAAACCTAAAACGCATATTTTATGAGGACCCAAATTTATCTCTACATTTTCGGGTTCGCTTTCCCGTTTTGTTTTTCGTTTTCATCGTTTCGGTTTAGAGGCATATGATTTCATACCAAATATACACATAAATCACATATATGATTGAAATCTGAACCGAAAAACAAAACAACATGCTATACAGGAAAGCATTAGACATGCATACACATATATCTTAATGAAACATGCTTGTAGAAATTCATGAACAGTAAGTAATTGCCATAGAGCATGCATGTTAAGCAAAAGATCATATTAATGGACATACTTTAATCATATACTCAAATTTTCATGATTAAAATAACGATAATTCATATCTGTGTGGAAGAGAAATGCCTCAGGAACCTATAAGCTCTGATACCACTGAAGGATTTCGGGCGTACCTGGAGATGCCGAATTACGAATCTGCAGATACCCACGCGGAAGACGGATCACAAGAGTGGATCCGAATATGATACACAGCAAATACACCGAAGGCAAGAGGAGAGGAGATGAGAGGATTCTCTGAAAGAGAAAAGGGAAAGGAGAAAACTTATTTTCTCTGTGCGTTATGTCTGCCGCCTTTGGGGAGCCACCGCCCCTCTCTTGTAACTTCCCACTAGGGTTTAGGTTTACGTATTTGACCTAGCCCATAGACTTGGGCCCAATACGTAAACCTATGGGCTAGGTCAAATACGTAAACCTAAACCCTAGTGGGAAGTTACAAGAGAGGGGCGGTGGCTCCCCAAAGGCGGCAGACATAACGCACAGAGAAAATAAGTTTTCTCCCTTCCCTTTTCTCTTTCAGAGAATCCTCTCATCTCCTCTCCTCTTGCCTTCGGTGTATTTGCTGTGTATCATATTCGGATCCACTCTTGTGATCCGTCTTCCGTGTAGGTATCTGCAGATTCGTAATTCGGCATCTCCAGGTACGCCCGACATCCTTCAGTGGTATCAGAGCTTATAGGTTCCTGAGGCATTTCTCTTCCGCACAGATATGAATTATCGTTGCCCAACAGAAATCAAAGAGATGCAAAATGTATATGTATTAAAAACAATGAGTGGGTTTTTTGCTCCAGCTTTCGAATTTCTCTGGAATTTTTCTTCTACGGGCACGTGAACGCGCGTGTGATCTCCAAATGAGCCATAGTCTGAAGCCTAGAGTGTTTTAGATGATACACCTTCAGTGGCCCATATCCCAACAGATAAGTTTAACAGATGTGTCACTCTTGCCCTTTAACGCTAAATATAGGTACATCTCTCATTAGAGATCCAAACTTTGGTTTGTTATGTTGTGAGGACTAGCCCATTTTACTATACCCAACATTCGTTGGTTGCTTTGACATTATATTACATAACATTGGCTGAAACTAGAGGTAGTACAAGAAATATTAGGAACTCATTGATTAAAAAAAGTGTATTATTAACATTAATTTTCTATTTCTTTTTCTCTACATATCGATGTATTCATTTTAATAAATTGTATTGTAAGTAAAACAAATATCGACATAAATGATCTAATCACAAAGTATTTCCATTTTATCTAAGTGCTGTTTAATATAGAGAAAATTATTTCTAAGAACCAAAATTTAACGTTTTCATTATTAAGGGGATCCTAAATATAATAAACTATTTTAAAGGACCAAGGTTCTTCTCTGTAAAAAATGATTGATGACTAAATTTCAATAATCATATCGAAACTCACTTTCCAAGCTAAAGAAATTGAGTTTGAGCCTTAGATGTCGTGATCTTACGTGTATAAAACATGTTGAAATCGATTTCATTAGTACTTGGACTCATTGATTAAAAAAAAGTGTATTATTAACATTAATTTTCTATTTCTTTTTCTCTATATATGGATGTATTCATTTTAATAAATTTTATTGTAAGTAAAACAAATATCGACATAAATGATCTAATCACAAATTATTTCCATTTTATATAAGTGTTGTTTAATATAGAGAAAATTATTTCTAAGAACCAAAATTTAACGTTTTCATTATTAAGGGGATCCTAAATATAATAAACTATTTTAAAGGACCAAGGTTCTTCTCTGTAAAAAATGATTGATGACTAAATTTCAATAATCATATCGAAACTCACTTTCCAAGCTAAAGAAATTGAGTTTGAGCCTTAGATGTCGTGATCTTACGTGTATAAAACATGTTGAAATCGATTTCATTAGTACTTGGACTCATTGATTAAAAAAAAGTGTATTATTAACATTAATTTTCTATTTCTTTTTCTCTATATATGGATGTATTCATTTTAATAAATTTTATTGTAAGTAAAACAAATATCGACATAAATGATCTAATCACAAATTATTTCCATTTTATATAAGTGTTGTTTAATATAGAGAAAATTATTTCTAAGAACCAAAATTTAACGTTTTCATTATTAAGGGGATCCTAAATATAATAAACTATTTTAAAGGACCAAGGTCCTTCTCTGTAAAAAATGATTGATGACTAAATTTCGATAATCATATCGAAACTCACTTTCCAAGCTAAAGAAATTGAGTTTGAGCCTTAGATGTCGTGATCTTACGTGTATAAAACATGTTGAAATTGATTTCATTAGTACTTGGACTCGGTTTTAAAGTTCAAGACATGGACGTATGATATAAAGGAATCAAGTCAGGCAAAGGAAGGAAATTGAGTTTCTCATCATTATTGAAGTCTTCATATATGCAAAGAAGTGATTAAAAATCGAATTTGAGGACGGTATGAACGTTAGTTGTGAAGAAGAGTACACACACACATGCAAGTGAAAGATGAAGAATGAAAGAGTGAAATAGATTTCTAAGTGTGGTGGGGTAGGGGACAAGAAATAAGTAGGATTCAATTATATTAATTAAGGTATCATGTAGTAATAAGGATAAAGATATTTTCCTTTCAGAATTAGGATTTATGACTGAAGGATTTTAGAGCATACCTAAAGTGTCATTGTGGATGATTTAGGTACCCACACAAACTCGATCACAATGTGGACCTCGGTTATAATATACAGCAAAAATACTGCATAGAAATATTGAGAAAGCGAAAGGAAGGGAGAGAGTTTTGAGTTTTTTTCCATAAAAACCTTATATGAGTGAAAGAATTTCTTTTCATATATATAAAGCAGATGGTGCAATCATTTTATTATGGGAAAATGAGTCATAAGTCCCAAGTAAGGGATTTAACCATCAAATGGTCCCAAAGATTCAAAAACTATTATAAGGTCCCAAGAGAAGCTGCTGAGGTTGTCATTAACAACCTCAGCAGCCTTCATTTACAACCTCAGCAGCTACTCTTGGGACCTTATAATAGTTTTTTGAATCTTTGAGACCATTTGATGGTTAAGTGCCTTACTTGGGACTTAAAACTCATTTTCCCTTTTATTTATTAACTCCTCTGTCTATGTCTGGGAAACTGTTCCCTCATGTATTAGTCAAAAATAAAGATTAGGGAATATTACCCCTCTCGACCCCAAACATTTGCTTATTATATTTTCCTCTCAAGGTTAAAAGATTGGGCATAATTCACTAAGGGTGGACTAGCCTATTTTCCAACATCTCCTACTTACACATGGTGGAATATATATCATGGGTCTTGATGAGTTCTCTTTATCTCTTCATACTAGATATCTTGCTATGATTGCGTGGGTATACCGTCTTCTAGGTGTTTGTACTAGAAATCCAATTTGAGAACAAGCACAAGGCAGCCTTACATTTAATCATATATATATATATATATATAAATGCATGATTTCACATAAAATAAAAGATACAGACATTAATTCATGTAAGCACAACCAAGTATAAAGAGTAGGGTAAAGTTTTCTACCTTATAATTGTTTTCTTTGTTTCTCTTTCTTTCCATACCCAGCTTCATTTCCAAGAAACTAAAACCAGAGGAATGTTGCTTTTGATGAGAGGAACAACTTTTGTGATGGAAGTAAAGGGAAAATAAGTTATTTGAGGGGAGTTTTTGTCCAGGGATCATTTCTCTCTCTTCTCTCTCTCTAATTATCCATGAAATTAAAGCTTCCCCCCTTCTCCCTCTCTTCTCTATTTGGTCTGCACGAAATGAGGAAGAAGAATGAAGCATATTGGTGTTTAAATGGAATATCTAATTCGGTTGAGATATTTCTTCAACCCACCAAACAAAATCTTCCAATCATATTAAGGCAAATTTATACCTTAATATCATTTACATTGCTTTTCAAGAGTTAATCTTGGCCGTTCATTTTAATCTTCCATCTTTCTTGATATCAATTTTAATCTCTCATTTTAAGATTACATGTGATACTATTTACTAATATTGACATCACCCCGTTAACCATGGTAAAACTTTCTAGTTAGTATAATCAATTATTTAACATAATTGGAATTAATTTCCTTAATTAATTCCTTGGGCAATTGCTAACCAATCAATGTATTTCTTTTAAGTATTCATTCCTCTCATACAATAATTTCCCTCTTTGTTGGACTAATTATTTGAAGCTTTTGATCTTTTCCATAATTGTATTTGGCTAATTATTATTTATTTAGTCCGTTCGGGGTGTACCTGTAGACTATGATTTGATGTCTCCACATATACCACACTTATTATGGATCATAGATTTGGCTCCAGAATAATATTACACATCAAAGACACTTTAGAGGAAAGAAAGAGAAAGTTTCTCAATGAGAAGGGTAGAGAATTTCACCGATAGAGCTAGGGAACTAATGTCTCTTCTGTTTTGTTCATTAAGGGATGAATCCCTTTAAAATAAATTCAAAAACAAAACTGCCTCCTTTGGATTAACTGTTCCCACCTAAATTATTTGAATTTTAAAATCATATTTTGGGTAATTACAGTTTATTCCCATAAGTGTATTTATTTATACATTTATCCCAACACATGAGTTTGGGCCTAATCTATCAAGAGTGGATCAAGCTCATATTCCAGTATAGTCAAATTCAACAGAGAGAAGGGGAGAGAATTTCGCCGATAGAGAGAGGGAACTAATGTCTCTTCTATTTTATTCATTAAGGGATGAATCCTTTTATTTAATTCTCAAATAAATTCAAAAACAAAACTGCCTCCTTTGGATTAATTGTTCCCACCTAAATTGTTTGAATTTTAAAATCATATTTTGGGGGAATTGCAGTTTATTCCCATAAATGTATTTATTTGTACACTTATCCTAACACATGGGTTTGGGCTTAATCTATTAAGGGTGGATCAAGCCCATATTCCAATATAGTCAAATTCAACAACTATTAAAAATTATTTTTAAGGTAGTTTTGCTATTTATACCTCAGTTATGTCTCAAATATAGTTTGGAAAAATTTTCTCTACCTTTCTATGTTTCCGGGGAATTTTCCTAAAATTTCGGGCATAATTTGCCAAATTACCTTTTAATACCCAAAAAATTTAGAAATTATACCCTTGCCTAAATTCGAGAGGGTAGATGTATATGTTACCTGGGTGAATCTACTATTTTATTTGGCCCTTAATTAACCCTTACATTCAAGTTTCATATTTATTTGGGAGAACCATACGTAACCTTTGGCCCTTTAAATCATACCATCTAAAGGCCATATGTTACTTTTGTCCCAAGTGGGTTGGCAGCCTATATAATATAAACTTATTTTTTAACTTCAAGGTCCAAAGTTGGGGATATAATAGATAAACTATTTGATGAATTTAAACTCATTAGGACCATTGAAATCATTACCTTTTTCTAACTGCTCTCTTATTTAAACTCTTTAGCCTTAACTTTGAACTTTTAATTCCATAAGCTTAAAAATTGAACTAACAAGCTTCTTTTTTATAATTTTACATGTAAATTCCATTTTTAAGCTCGAATGGATCAAAATAAATCTTCTTCTTCCCTTTCAACTGCTCAAAACAGTGGCATAAGAAGGTTATCACATATAAATTCAATATTAGCCTCTAATGCTTCTGAACTTGGTTTCTCACTTGTACCTATACAATTTTTCATTTTAAACTCAGTGGAATTATTAAAGTCATCAAATTCCAACTCATCTGTCCTGCGCTGTTCAGACCAAAAATCATCCATGGGTAGGAAAATTAATTTTTCGTGATTTCAATCCATAGGTTTCCATAATCTTGTCTCTAATCAGATCTTTAACCATAATCTAATCTTAAATCATTCTTTGATAGATTTTTTGAAATTTGGGCAACACCTTCCCATAGGGTTTTTGCTTCCCCATATTACAGAAAACTCAAAAATAACCTCAACAAGAGTCATAATCAATGACAACAACAACCTCAATGGAGTCTAGTTTCAAGACTTACCTCTTTCAAATGAGAGATTTCTCACTTTCTCTCTTCTTGGACTTTTGGTCTTTTCTTTGCTCTTCAAGACCACCCAAATCAAGAAGAGACTAAGAGATTAGAGGTTGTCTTGATGCATGAAACTTGAAGAAATGGAGGATTTACACCAAAAACCTACCAATTTCTTTGCTCCTCTTCTGTGTTTCTTCACTTCCTCTTTCCTTTCTCTCTTCCTCCTCTCCATTTTTGTGCTCTCTATTTTCTGGTTTATGACCAACTTTTGAGGTGCATTTTGTAACATCCTAAATTTTATTTAGAGAATTTGATTATCTTTGAGAAAATACAATTTATCTAAAGGATTTAATTGTTATTTAAAAATAATATTTGTGTTAAATATAATTTGTTGAGTAATCATTTGAGTCAAAAAGAATCTGTTCTAATGTGAGACATATGAATTAGAGAAATAATAGATGATTAAAAAAAAGATGATTTTGTGAAGGAAGAAGAAGAATGATAATAAAGGAAAAGAAAATAAATATATAAATATACATTCGTGTGCATGTGGCCTTTGTAAGGTTTTAACAAAAAAGATATACACCCACAAAAAGGCCATGTACACATTAGGCCTGATTAGTTACAAAACATAATATATATATATATATGTTAAATTAAAAAAAAAAGGAAAAGGTATCACCTGCACAGTGCTTACATCATCACTGTCTATTTATACCCCACCTCATGTAAACAGCATTAGGTCAGATTCTCTTTTCCTTCTCCTTCAGTCGGCGCCCACTGCTTCTTTGGGGTGTAGAATTTCAATTCGGGATCAATTAGGTAATCAAAACTACTTCCTTTCAATTTACTTCCTTCGTAAAAATTTTTCTAAATAATTTTCTCTTTCTAACGGTAAAAATATCATTCTGATCAGATGAAAATTTAAGATTAGAATTTGGGATAAAGATTGAGTTTTGTCAAGAACTGTCTAATAAAAGGTATAGGGGAAATAGATGTTAGTTTTCCTCCTTTTGAATTTATGATTCGATGATTGTTATAGTTTAAAATAATTATTTGATTTAATCAGTTTGTGATTTAATCTACATATGTTGCTTGCACATATTAGGTTTGAGTTAACGATTTATTAGTGTTATTGAAGATAATTGGTTTATATTGTTGAACAGATTAAGAATCTATAATTTAACAGTTTTTGTTTTAAACCCTAAACTTTAAATTGGGAATTGTGCAATTGATATTGATTTGCAAATCAATTAAGTTTTTGGGTTGAGGGGAATAATTGAATTTTTGAGTTAAATTAAATAGATTAGGAACTATTGGGGACTATAAATTTGAAATGATTATTTCAAAACCTTAAAGGTAGATAATCACGTTGATTAGGTGATTTATAAATATATATTAAACTTTTATCTACATGATTGTGTAGATTAGTTTGAGTGTGGTTGGTGCTTTGTGAATTGGGCTTATAAGTATCCCGGAGTTGAGGTAACCGATATTAATTCATTTTATATGCTTTGCATGGATTGTAAGGTATTTTCGATACCTTAATTATGTATTACGAATCTTATCTCTATTTTTATATGTTCAATTTTAGTGAAGTGGGAAGTATTTTCTTTATATATATAAATGATATATTTTGCTTAGAGATAGGTTTGATGAGCTATTCATAATTTATCTTTATCCGTAACATATTGTGAATTTGTGCATTTTTGGGGAATTGACATATTAGGTGTATGGAAGTAGTTGGGTGATCTTGTGATGATGGGACTTGTGTAATGTATTGTGAATGTATCCGCGGTTGCCCCACTACTGATCATAGTGGTTGGCTGTATTGTGACTCACACTCAGGTGGGGAGTCGGTCTAGACCTAGGAGGGAGGCCAGGATTTATTGTGACTCACACGCAAGTGGGGAGTCGGCCTAGACCCAGGAGGGAGGCCAGGAATTATTGTGACTCACACGTAAGTGGGGAGTTGTTATGGAGTAATATGGAGGAGTAGGTTGGAGGGATCACTTGTGCATCTGATTGTATTGAATGGAAAACATTATTTTATTTTAATATTGTATATTAGCACTGTTTCACTGACTTATAATCCCGTATTGTATATTCTGTGAATTGATTGTTGGTTACTGGGACTTTATGTCTCACCCTATCCATATACATTTTTTTAAGGAGAGGAACTTAGTGGTTTGAGGCGTGAAGGGAAGGAGCCAACAGTTTGATAGTAGCTATCACTGTAGGCTTAATAGTTAAGCTATTTTAAGGAGAAATGTATATTGCCAAACTTATAGGGCTTGCATAATTTGATTCTATCTTTATGATTATTTTGTGAAAGTATACCCATTAATAAATTGTCTTATGGTATGTGTGAGATATTAAGTATTGATTTGAGAAATATAGCTGAACTTATATGGTTCATGGGATTATTAATAACTTCTGGTTTTTGTGACTTATGATGGTGACTTGTGGGCGAGTTTTATGCCCTGGGTTGGAATGATACTACGAATTGTGAATGGTTTGTGGGTTGGGTGTCTCACCCTCAACTTTTGTGCCCTGGACCTTGATGATTTAATAACTAATTATGTTTAAATGTGTGGTTTCTTTGGAATTACAAATGGTATCAGAAGGGATTACGAGTTACGTAACTCATTTTGAATATAATATATGGTTAAATTGTTTGGGGGGTTACACATTTAGGGCCTACTTATCTGAAAAATAATATTCTACTGATGATTTTGCCCACATAGATATAAACTCTTCCTACTCTTAATCTTCTAATAAGAACGTGCCATGTGATTAGCTTGGGACCATTGCTATAACCCTTGGTTACTTTATGATTCCCTAAAGTTTCCCCTTATTCAATACTAACATTCCCGAAATACTTTATGGGGAAATTCTGATCACCTGGTCAGTGAGAGATCATTAAAAATTCTTCTTTATTAGGAGATCACTTCCTAATTTTTCCCAAGCTCAAACTCTTTCTAGAAATTTACTCCTGGCAATTTTTAATAAAAACCCTTTTTCTAGAATTTATTGTCATCACCTTTTCGTTCAACTAAATTGTTCCATCTTAGACATGAAACCATTTTTATAAATTCTCATAATTCTTAAAATAATTTACCCCTATACTTTACTAATTATTTGAGGCCTCTTAGTTTTTTTAATAATTAATTTTTTCCAATATTCCCTTTTTAGCCAAACTTCAATAAATACTGAAAATTACTCTTTGAAGTAATTTCTACTACTTTAGCTTCGATTCTCCCTCAAATATGGATTGGGGAGTTATTCTCTTAATTTACGTGTTACTGGGTCAATTTTTTTTTATATTCTGACGAAATTTATCAAGTTACCCTTAGTCACCTAATTTCTTGAAAATTACACTTTTACCATTGCTCAAGGTGGCAAAAACATAATTTGACCTTAGAGTTTTTCCTATTTTGTCACACTCTTGGGTAACCTTACTTTCACTTTTAACCATTACTCTGGAGTGCCAAATGCTACATAGTCCCTAAGAATAATTTTACCTGATAAGACATTTCTTGAGGCTATTGCTCAACTACGCTTGGTAGCATATACTTTGGCTCATCCAAACTCTGGGAAATGACAATCTATCTCTTCCCTACTAAGGAACTCATTTTCTAGAAATGTTAATTCTCTCTAGATTTGATTTTAGTCACATTACCATCTTCATTTTCTCCTATGAAAATGTATCATTTAGATTGTTTAGAGTACTTCATAAAGATATGTTTCTTTCCTCTAATATCCAACTTTCCATTTTTTATAAGAATCAACAGAAACATGTGTGTAATATCCATAATTTTTATGCTAGCTGAAATAAATGCTAATCCGATAATTAGAAAATAAAAAGAGAAATCAGAGTTAAATAGTTCATAAAGAAAGGAAAGTTATAGCCAGAAATTGTAAAGTTAGAACTGGCTTAATGTATGGAGTTCCGAAAGAATTCCAAAGTTAAATATACTTTCCCTAGAGTAATGTGAGGATGAGAAATTTATAGAAAGGGACCCATAGGTCATTTAATAAAAGACCAAGGGCATAAAGGTCTTTCAGTATTAAAAGTAAGGGCAAAATGGTAATTTTGCAAAAAGTAGATAAAGTAAGGGCAAAATGGTAATTATAAGAAAGTGGAAGGGCATTTTGGTCATTTGACAAAGTCAAAGTCAAAAGTCAACTGTTAACCAAAATTTACAGATGCCCAATAGATAGAGCCCGACTTACTGATCACAACCACGAAACACGGATTTTCCAAATTCAGAATAGATTTTTATTTATATAATTTTGAAGGGCAAAAAGGAGAAAAATATTTATTCAAGGAATCAGGAGCCCTCCAAAAAATTTAGAGAAAATATGAAAAATTCAGTGAATTTTATAGTATTTAATAAAATTATTATCCAGTGTACGATTAAGGCGATTTTCTCGAAAATTGGGAAAAATACACGAAAAAGACCAGAAAATCCTCGAAATATAATTATTTCAAAAATTAAATTTAAACAATCTAGAGGGCATTTTGTAAAAAGGAAAAGGGCTTGAGAATTAGTGGAAAAATATAGTATTTTTCAAGGTCCTAAAAGAATTTTACTCTCCGATTGTACGTTTTCAGGGATTTTTGATAGGATAAATTAATCCTGTAAAATTTGAGAAAAGTAAAGGGTTTTTTGGGGATAATAATTTTGTTAAATTCAAGATGAAATTATGGAGATTAAATGGGAAAGAAAATATCTCCAGAAAAGTAGAAAAAGATTTACTGGAATAAAGTTAAGTTTACCGGTAAAAATTGTAATCGGTAAAAGTAACCGAATGGGATCCAATTTGATCAGAGTAACCAAATGGTAATCAGATATTTATAGCTGTAATTATCACTTTTTGAGGGTTATTAAGAGCTTGACAAGTGTCCCATATGTGGCACCATTCCATTTATTAGATCTTCGTTAAGTTACAAGACATAATCTCAACCCTCCATTCCATTAAATAGGGAATTATTAAAACAACAATTTTCCTCTCCATCTTTAGCCATTTTCACGACACAAACCAGCAGCCAAAGAGGAGAGAAAGTGACGCCATTTGCAAGGAAGAAAGGAGAAAAAAGCTTGGTGAACCTTCAAGGTAAGTAAGCATACTACCTTGTAATATATGTGAAAATGATCCTTGCAACTTCCTCTTCCTCTTCCATGGATTAAAAATCTGATTTGGCCTCTCCTTTTCAAGTTTCATAACCTAGGGTTCTTGAGAGAAAAGTGAGAAAGAGAGGGATTTAAAGCCATTTATTGGTTGCAAATGCTTTCTCTTGTTGAAAGAAGCATATTGATGATGATGATGATGATGTTGTCGTTGTTGAAGTTGTTTTGTGATTTTTGTAAAATTTGAAAAATCATGATAAAATAGGGGAGGTGCTGTCCAATTTTCCTCTTGATATAAAAGAGTTAAAATCATGCTTTCCCATGCATGAATGAGAGCTTGAAAGCAAGATTATGATGATGAAAGTGTTAGAAGTTAAAAATTTCATGTTGATGAATTTAGAGAGATCCTCTCAGCCTGGTATGGAATTTGATGGAGATGAATTGTTTTGATGATTTTGATGCTTCCAATGGATCCAAAATGAGTTTTTGTGTAGGGTATAAGTGGTCCCAAGTTTATGGAAGCATTAGAAAAATTTAGAGACATATTGATGTTTTAGGGTTTTAGGAAATTCAAGAGAATGGTTAAGGGAATTCTATATTGTTTCTTCCATGGGTTATGTCATATGTTTGATGGCCATTATGTTTTCCATTTTGTAGGCAAGAATTTAGTTCAAGAGGGTGAATTTTCAAGTGATCCAAGGAGATTACAAAATCAAGAACAAAGTTAAGAATCAAAGGTAGCAAAGATTTCTAACTTTACCTGTGCATGACTTTATGACATTGTGGAAATGTGTTTATGAGTGATATTATGCTATGGGCATATCATTGATATGTGCTTTGTATACATTTTGCTTTGTTACACATTAATTTATGAACTTAAAGCATGTCATGCCAATTTTCCACTTATGTTAATAAGCTTTGCTATTGGGATTTCCAAAAATCTCACCCTCCCCCACTAACCATTTCTAGGTACAAGTTCATCAAAGGGTAAAGAGAAGGTTATTGAAGCATGAAGCTAGTTTTATGATGCCTTCTTGGATGATGTTTTGGATATGTATTATTATGATACTTTAGTTTCAAGTTTGTATGTTGTTTTGTAATTAAACCTCTACTAAGTGATGTTCATTAAGAGGTGAAAGCAAGCTCTAAACATGGGATAATGTAAGTTTAAGTATGAGTAAAGAAAGGAAATGAACAAGCATGCCTAAAAAAAGAAAGTAGGAAAGGTATGAAGTTGTAAAAGTAGTAGTAAAGTTGTTCAAGACCCCAACTTTGGGTTAATGTGAAATAGAGCAATTGAACTCCAAATGAGATGAAATTTTACAGAAAAATAATTTACATTGCAAGATTTAAAACAAGCTAAAGAATACTTAATTTGGAGTTTTGTAAAGAAAGTTATGAAGTTCCAAACTTTGAAGAAAATCACTGGAAAACCTGGGAAAATAGAAAAATGACCAAATGAATAGTGCTTTTTCACGAATTAAACTGTATCAATTGGATAGGCCAATGACTCGATGAGTATTTTTCTCTTATAAAGGAACTTACAAGCTTCAAATAGAAATTGGAAGCACTCAATTTTTATTTTTCTAGAATTAGTTATGAATTTTCAAAGTTGGTTCTAAAATCAGTGAATAGTAACTTTCAAAAAGTTGAAAGTTTTCAAATTGAAACTCTTGCACCTTTTGATCATAATGAAGCTTTCTTTTGGTTCTAAATCATGTTATAATGACGTTAAAGGTGAAGTTAAGGAGTGTCACAATATGCAACTGACCCCATAATATGAGGGTGTTTAAATTCGGCTTGCATGTTGTGCACAACTCATAAGGCATAGTAATGATTGATTTTGAAGACACACGATTAAGTATGAAAACAACTATCATCAAGGAATCACCTTAATATGAAATTGGAAGTTTTCCTTTGTGCCAACATAGACCTAATTATGTCTAGAAGTGTCATATTTCTTCTTTTAGCAACTTCATTCTGTTGCAGAGTGTCAGTGATAGTTAATTACCTAATTATCCCTTTTTTCTTCACAAATGCTTTTAAATTGATTGGAAAAATATTCACAACCTCGATCAATGATTAACATTTTAATTTTGTTGTCTATTTAATTTTCTACCTCATTTATGTATCATCTAAAGAAGTCTAGAGCATCAAACTTAGGTGAAATCAAATAAACATGACCATATCGTAAATAATCATCAATAAAAGTTATACAATATGAAGCTCCATGTCCTGTTCTTGCACTCATTGGACCACTGAATGGATTAACTGCAATGGTCTTTCAACTCTAGTTTCCTTATTGGATGGTATTGTTTTACCAACGGGATAACTCTAGCATAAAGGCATATCCATGTTAAAAATTTAACCTAAGATACCATCTTTAGTTAATATAATCATTCTATAATGATTCATGTTACCTAAAGATTTCAAGAATATCTCAAAAAACTCCACAACGTATTCTATTCACAACACCAATTGACTACAAAAAAATAGCACATATTTTTAAGATGATTCAATTTTTTTGTAGTGAATTGCACCAGGAATTCATATATATAAAATAATATCCTAAAAGATAAACTATTAAAATACTATAAAAATTCTTAAGATTAACTCAAAATATCTAAAAGACAGATCATATCTTCTAGATAATGAACTAAATACAAAAATGCCTTTTTAAATAATAAAAAAATAAAAATAAAATGATTTAATTGTCTTCTTTCTTATATGTCTCTTGACAGTTGAATGCCAAATAAAATATTTAATGAAACTGGCATAATTTCCCACTGGATTCTTATTGTCCTCCCCTTCATAAAAAATAGTCGTCCTTGACTCTTTAGAATCTTCAAGGGATGTCCAAGAAATGTATTTGAAGTTATCCAATTTCCACTTGACATCTTCAGACACATTTTACCACACTAAGCTAGGACCTGTGGGTTTTGAGCCAATTGGGTTATCAGTTAACTTGGCTATGATACCAAATGATATAGAAGCACACATGGAACTGGAAATCTCCCTATAGATCTCAAGAATATCTCACAAAAAATGCCACAAGGTATTCTGTCTAGAACACCTATAACCTGAATAGCCATGAGGTATTAAATTCAGAGCACTAAAGAACAAGCAATGTTCACTCATAAAAAAGAAACTACAACTTGATCTCACAAATAGCATACATAGGTGGGGTATTTATAACCAATTGAAAACTGACTCTAACTAAAACTCTAATTGACTGAAAATATTAAAAAAATAATAATAACATGATCTTATCTACTAAAATTAAATCAAGGATTTTAATGTGATATTAAATAATATCCTTAAGATCCTTAATTGAAACTCATATATAAAATAATATCCTAAAAGTTAAACTACCAATATATTCTAAAGATTTTTGAAATAATTCAAAATACATAAAAGATAGATCAAATCTTCCTAATAAGCAACTAAATACAAAATACCCCATTTTACATAATAAAATTACGTAGAAAATAATAGCAAAACAATTTAATTGTTTTATTTCATGTGCATCTCTTGATAATTGAATGCAAAATAAGATATACAACAGAATTAGCGTTATTTCCCTCTGGATTCCTGTCACATGGTTTGTAGACAAATCAGGATATGAAAGATCCTCTATGTAACTATGACATGATGACACTTGCAAGTTATCCCTAAGCATAATTCTGATATGCTCAATGAGTAATTCTGTAGGACGGAAATTTGGACATTCTCTCGACTAGAACCGTTGTAAGATGTCCACTTTGTTTATCATATATAAGAAGCAAACAAGCTACAGTAAAAGAGATATAGTTCCTTGTCCCGTCAATTTCAAAATATATAGAGGAGGTTGAATATCTATATTGAGTTGGGCTGGTATCATTGGGATGGAATCCATGAGTTCTTATGCAGAGTAATTACATGAATCTTAAATAGGCAGAGATTTGGATGGGGTGTTACACAAACCATAAAACAGTCACTACCTTTATCCCATATATGTAGAGGCTTACTCCTCTAGAATCCAAGTAAATAAGAATGTCAGCATCATCATATAAAATATTCGAAATTGGACTTTGAAACAAATACCATAGACAAAACAACTACATACCCAAGGTTGTATAAGATGGAACGAAATTCAAATTGGAAAATGCTCTTGAACATTTTTTTGCTCCAAAAAGCAGTAAAAAGATCAAGTTGTTTTCAATCATTCTATAAGCAAAGTTCAGAATGATTTTTAATGATCTCGGTATTTCCGGAAATAAAATTCCAAAATTGTCCAATGAAAACATAATGCAAAAAAAAAAAAAAAGACACTGGTTACTACAAGGGACAAGACAACTATAATATGCTTCAACAAGAATTAGGTCCTCCTCGGTTTAATCGCCAATCTGGCCTCGTAGTCGATACTCACGAGCCAGCTCTCGTTGTTCTCTCCGTCCTCCTTCTCTATATCATGTCCCCTCTTTGTATTTTTACATTTCCCACTTACCATTGAGAATTACTGATAGTAGGAGAACCAACGTATTATCTATCTCCTTAAAAAAAACTCCAGCAATAATGGGTTCTCTTCCCTCGTCACCACCAGTACAATCAGAAAATTTCCGTTCTTCCAATTATTGTATCTGCGTTGTGTTCTGCCTAAAAGAGCCAACCTCAGATGGTAGCGTCACCAATTGGATAGAGCTATTCAACCCATCCATTAACACGTGGACCAATGTTGGCTCCATTCCTGGCCTAATGGATGACCAAGTTCTAAAAGGTTTCGCTATGGTTTCCTTTAAAGACTCAATTTATATCATTGGTGGCCAGGTTTGTCACAAGGAGAGGGTCCACGTTTCGGATGATGTAGCGGACTGGGTCGACGTCGGCATCCGGGTTGTGCCTACGGTTCTACGTTACGACTTCGGAAGCGGCCAGTGGTCGAGTTGCGCACCACTAGGTGTGGCTAGGTATGACTTTGCATGCACAGTTTGTGAAGATAAAATCTACGTGGCAGGGGGGAAGTCCATGTTGGCGAGCGCCCGGGGGATCTCGTCAGCTGAGGTGTACGACCCTAGCACTGACACGTGGACACCCTTGCCTAATCTGCACATCTTGAGGTACAAATGTGTGGGCGTGACGTGGCATGGGAAAGTGCATGTGATTGGAGGGTTTGCTGAAAGAGAAGATTCTGACAGAACAGTGCCTAGCCTCGTGGAGCGAAGCTCAGCTGAGGTGTACAACACGGCGGCGAAGCAGTGGGACCTAAAGGTGGGGATGTGGCAGTTAGATGTGCCACCTAACCAGATAGTGGCAGTGAATGAGAATCTTCTAAGCTCAGGCGATTGCTTAAATGCATGGAAGGGACAGATTGAAGCGTTTGATGGAAGGCTTTGGAATGAAGTTGATGGGTCCCACAAGCAAAGTCTTTCAATGTTAGAAGCAGACCAGAGACTTTACCTAACCATGGCACCCATAGGGAGGCAATTATATTTCCTTGCAGGTTATGGCACAGGAAGAACAATGTCTATTGTTCATATGTTTGACACGTCAGCAACAGAGGAAGGATGGAGGAGCTTTGAGCCAATGGAAGTAGAGGGTGAGAGAGAGCTGTGCAGCCATTGCTGTGTTGTACAGCTCTCATGAGCTTAATGATCAAAGCTAACTCATTATATTATGTTGTTCGAACATGCCCTTTTAATTATAATGCCAAGTTGTCATGCGATTGATTTTTTAATCTACAACTAACTCTGATTAGATTATAAGAAATAAGTCTTATTTTAATGACTACAACCAACTCTGATTAAGTTATACATTAAGGGCCAAATGAGTTGTTTAAAAAGAGCCAATTAGGTCCAAGGAATGGGAACGGGTTATACATTAAGAAGGTCTGAGCATTTTTTGTTTTTTAATAATAGGATAAAGCATATATTTAATTTTTGAAGTTTATATCAAATTTCAATTTGATCACTTATATTTAGAAATATACTTTTAGTACTTTTGTCTTAACATTATTAGTTTCATTTAATAGAAAATGATAAATCAACAAATTTTATTAGTGATTTTGCAATTAAATGATGATAAAACATGATTAAAGTTTAAAATATAAAATTATTACATAAAATAATTAAAATTTAAACATATTTTATCAGCATTTAATTGCAGAATCACCGTTTAAATTTGTTGAGTAATATATTTCATTAAAAGAAGTTAATAGCGTTAAGATAAAAAAGGCTAAAAGTATACTTTTTAATTTAATGGATTAAAACGAAACTTGAAATAAATTTAAAGAACCAAATGTATACTTTAACATTAATATTATTATGAAAAAATGACACAAGCAGACATTGAACCCAGAACCTATGACCTTTACCCAAGGTTCAAAAAACCACACCGGGTATTAAATTAGGTGAGATAGTGATTCAAGGGTTGATGAGTTAGATCGGGGTCAAGCTGGATTTGAATCATCCATATTAAAATAATATAACTTAGTATATTATATTTTATAATAAAAATTAATAAACAAAACCTAGCATATTATTTTATTTTACCCATATTTTAAATTTTTAGAGTTTAATTAAATATCAGTGATAAAAACAGTTGAGATAAAATGAATTAATATTATTTATATCCTCATGTTTAAATTTGTTTAAATAGAAAACAGAAAATTAAAGGATAGTTTTGTTACCATATGTTTATTTAAAAAATTAATGATCATATTCCCGACCACTACTTTCTCGATCACTGAGTAGTCTGATTAAAAAAAATGAAAACTCCTTTTCGTTATAGTATGACCATACATTTCTCATACTCACTCATCGAGGGGCCCAATAATATCTCTCGACTAATGTGAGGACAAATCACATCTTAATCACTCATATTCCTCCACATGAAAACCCTTAAGCCCAATTATAACATTTATCATCACCCGGTCAAAGGTGACTTTTAACTAGGTCAAAGCTTAGTGACTTTCATGTAGGAATTTATGATAATCTCAGGTCAAAGGGCATTATGACGTGATCACATATAAGAGAAGCTAATGACTAATCCATGTAGCTTTCTCATAGCGGGTCGGTCCAGCACCTTGTACTCTTACAAGTGCCTATGACTTTGACTCGTATCTCTATACCTTATCAAAGTCATACTGGTCTTACCTTATCTACGCTCCCACATAGACAACCAACCAAGAACATTTAAGACAATATTCATAATTCGTCTATGGATGTAATTATCACAACAAACATGCAAAACATATGATAATTAAATGGAAAAAATACATTAAAAGAAATAATGTGTGAGTACAATGATTGGCCCTATGGCACAATTTCCAATAGTTTCATATAAGCCATATAAAACTTCACTGTCTGCATCAAAATTTTTGCCATAATAGAACCTAATAGAATAATATATAAGATACATTTTAACAACAAATATTTAAAGTGCATACACTTTAACAAAAACTATTTAAAGTGCATACAACTTTCTTAGGATTGAGATAACAAACAGCTGCATGGATGGGCCAATGTAGTTGTAAATTACAACAAGTATCAATGATCTTCCACACCTTTTTATTTCTTGATTGCACCTTCTTCAAATTGTCAACAATTTCTTCTTTAGCTCTATCCATTGCTTCATAAATATATGGCATGACAGGTTTATAGTCACCATCCACGAGTCTAAAAACTTTTACAAGTGGAACAACAGACTTCAAACAATATTTTATGGAACCCAGAATCTAGCCTCATTAAAATCCATGTTCACCACTTCCTTACCCTCACTTCTACTAGCATAAAAACTAGAAACCCAATCTTCTGAAACAAACATACTTCAAAAAGCATTCTTTTGTTCCAATAAGCAATTTAATGTACAATAAGCATACTTCAAAATTTGACATTTACTTTCAATAAATTGACACACTTATATAGCTTTTGGCCATATTGTAACATATACTTGTAATTTCAGTAATATATCAAATTATCATCATTTTTTATATTCATCAGACATTATTGCATTTCCTAATTTAGGCGTTTGGCATATGTGCTCATTGCAAAAATGAATTTCGTAATTTGTCTTCAGGACTATTACTTTTCAATGGCATGATTTTCTATAAGTCATTAGTTTTAGGAGTCTATGGTAAAAATATTTTTCAGAGCTATAAAACCTTTATATCTTTCAATATTTGAACCATAGTGATTTAGTCAACAAAAATGTGACTAAATAACCAAATATTAAATTCTCCCACTATTTTATGTATCTATACAATTGTTTAAAATTTAATTCACCACATTTCAACTTAAATTTTGTAGAATAAAAAAATTAAATAATTTCATAAATTAAAAAACAAAATATTTTCAATAATTAAATAATAAAAATTCAACAAATTTTTTGAATTCGAAAATGCATAAAATTAAATTTTCTCTTAATTTTAAAAAATTTAAAATGGCAAATAAACGAAATTTGCTTATTAATAAACCATGCAAGAAAAAATTATAATCAGACCCAAACAATAAACAAATGATTAACTTATGACAATTAATAAAATTGTCAAGCAAAGGACAAAATAAAGCTAAGAAAACTTTATTTAGCCCAATGCAAACATTCCACAAATGGCTAAAATGCCAAAAGCCCCCAAAAAGTACCCAATCAATTATTTCCAGAAATTAAAAAAATTCATTGTCCAAAAGTTTCTCCAATTAAACAAGATGGCCCCCAAAAAACTAACATATTTTTTTATACACAGCGAGAGCTAAGCAGCTCAAAAGAGAAAGGAAAAACTAAGAAGTAGGGTATGAATCTAAAAGATCATTAGAGCACAACTCCTGTAGGTGGAGTGGGCAAGAGTAGTAAACTCTGGAAGAAGAGATAGCCTCCTTTGTAAGGGCGTCCGCCACATGGTTATGCTCCCTGGGGACATGTTGAATAGAAACATTCCACTCCCTCTCGATGAGCATCCTAATATTTGCAAGAAGTAAACTAGCATTAGTGATATTAGATCTAGAATTAATCATGTCAACTAGTAATCTTACATCTGATTCCAATATTATCGTTTTGAAACCGCAATCAAAAGCCATCTGAAGGCCTCTGTAAATAACAAAAACAATAACAAAATTGATTAAACTCAGTGTAGCACTGCATAAAAAAGAAATAGAAGGCCCAAACAGATTAAGAATCAACAATTAATCAGTTGAAATGAAAAGCCCAAAACCAAAGTGGCCCAAAGATGAAAACTTCACCAAAATAAAATGGCCTTCCAGAAAACGAATTAGAAGGCCAAAACATTTTCCTAGAAACAATAACAAAAACAAATTTTTGGAACAATAATTTTAGAAAAGGGGTTGGGCTCACCCACGATCCAAAGGCAAGGCACCTAACTTATGATCCACTTGGGCCTGTCATTGCGGGCACTGGAACATGTCAGGCAAGCCCTTTAGTTCTAATCACACAGGTAGGTCAACCTAGCTTCACTAAGATATGGTAATATCTCCCCAAACTCTGCGACTATAGCTACAATAAAGTGACACTCTCCAGAACCCTCTCCCTTAAACAATAACAAAATTGATTAAGCTTAGTGTAACACTATGCATAAAACAAGAAACAAAAGGTCTAAACAAAGATTAACAGTCAACAATTAATCAGTTGAAATGAAAAGCCTAAAACTAAAGAGGCCCAAAGTCGAAAAATTCACCAAACTAAAATGGCCTTTCGAAAAAAACAAACTAGAAGCCCAAAATAGCCTCAACCCAGAGAAAATAAGAATTTGATCAAATTTATTAAATTGTAGCCTAAACGGGAAAAGTCAAATCATAGAAATTAACCAAATTAAAAAATCCTAAAGACAAATAAACATTTATACAAGCCTAAAACCGCAGGCCCAAGAAATAAGATGAAAAATACATTATAACTTGGCTAACAGTAAGAAAGGCAATGGTGTTGGAAATTGTGCCTTAGGGGCCAATCATTGTAACTCACACATTATTTATTTTAATGTATTTCTCCATTTAATTATAATAACTTTTTCATGTTTATTATGATAATTGCATCCATGGAAAATTATGAATACTGTCCTAAATGTCCTTGGTCGGTTATCTGTGTGAGAACAAAGATAAAGTAAGACCAGTATGACTTTGATAAGGTATGGAGATACAAGTCAAAGTCATAGGCACATGTAAGAGTACAAGATGTTGGACTGACTCACTATGAGAAATCTGCATGGATTAAGTCATTAGCTTATCTCATATGTAATCATGTCACAATGCCCTTTGACCTGAGATCATCATGGATTCCTACATGAAAGTCACTAAGCTTTGACATAGTCAAAAGTCACCTTTGACCGGGTGATAATAAAGGCTATAATCGGGCTTAAGTGTTTTCATGTGGAGGAATGTGAGTGATCAAGATGAGATTTGTTCCTTACATTAGTTGAGAGATATTATTGGGCCCTTAGATGAGTGAGTCTGAGAAATGTATGGCCATTTTGTAATGAAAAGGGTAATTAGACTACTTAGGGATCGAGAAAGTAATGGTCCGGAATAGGATGATAAAGTCATCCATACCTCATCATTGACTTAGATATGGCGTGACAAAAGGGACGTGATGTGGTTGCATAAAATGTTGCATCGTGTTAACGATCCCCGTATGATTTGGGCAGTCGTAATATCTTGCTAGAGACCGCTTGTGACTTGTGGGCTTGTGGTGAGATTAGCCCACTGCCAACTTTATATGGGCCTGCAGGGTCGCACGTAAGAACATCCCAACATGAGCTTTTATTTCTGGGGTTTATTCGAATTTTAAATATATATGTATATAATGTTAGAATTCAAAATTGCACAATATTATGTAAATAATATTTGTGTGTGTTACTTTAATATTTAATTTATTTGATAAATTAAATAACTAGCATTAATTTAATTTATAAAGATAAATTAAATTCGTTGGCTCATTATTTGAATTAATTAAATGGATATGATTTGATCAGATCAATTTAATGCAAACTAAGATTGTAAAATTCGAATTTCACATTTTGAATTTCAAGATTAGATCTTAGATATCTTTTGAATTTCAAATTTTGAATTTCAAGATTAGATCTTAAATATCTTTTGAATTTCAAATTTCGAATTGCAAGATTAATCAAGATTAGATCTTGAATATCTTTTGAAATTCAAATTTTAAGATTAGATCTTGAATATCATTTCAAATTTAAAGATTAATCAAGATTAGATCTTGAATATCTTTTGAAATTCAAATTTCAAGATTAGATCTTGAATATCATTTTAAATTTGAATTTAAAGATTAATAATGATTAATCTTGAATATCTTTTTGAAATTAAAAATTGGGATTTTTCAAGATTAATAAAAGATTAATCTTGGATTATGATGCACTCTTTGAGCTCTATAAACATGAGTGCTTGTGAAGAATAGTGGCATCCCATTCTGAATTTGAATTCATTCTTGAGCCATGAAACCCTAGAGAGAGAGAGACGAAGTGGCGCTAGCACATTGCCATTATTGGAGACTATTCGCATGGATATCGGTAGAGGGAGGCGATCGAAAGAACATCGGCTCCTCGTGATCGAAAGTAAGAGCGCATAAGGTTATGGAATCTTAAGAGATTCAAACCCAAAGGAAAGGACGATCTCGAAACGTAAAAGGTATGCCTTCATCTCCTCGATCTAAATGCCTTTGACAGATCCGTATTTGGGATTGGAAAATTTTAAATTCCACTACATGTACGTTCTAAAATCCCAAATGTGGTATCAGAACTAGGTCAATTGTACTTTTAGATTGAGTTCGTATGATTGACATAATACATAATGTACATTGATTGATGCGTTCTTGATTTCATGTGTGCGTTTTGACTAAGAACATGATATATATGCAGGTTCTTAGATTATTGAAAAGCATGATAATTTGGGATATGTTATATGCGTTTTCAAATATGTATATGATACATGATGTATGCATTTTCAAATCTGCATATGATGTATCGATTACGAGTTTAGATGCGTGATGTATTTTATATGAATGTGTTTATGTGCACATACGATTTTGGCTACAGAATTGCATATGATGCGAATCTGGAATACATGTTATGTATGATATACCTTTTTCCCTTGAAAAGTATGATATATAATATGCGTTCTTGAAAAGTATGAATTTGGGATATATATGTGATGTATGATATACCTTTTTCCCCTTGAAAAGTATGATATATAATATGCGGTCTTGAAAAGTATGAATTTGGGATATACATGTGATGTATGATGTGCTTTTTCCCTTGAAAAGCTTGATATATAATATGCGTTCTTGAAAAGTAAGAATTTGGGATATCATGTGATGTATGATGTGTTTTTTTCCCTTGAAAAGCATGATATAATATGTGTTCTTGTTTGTTATACATATGATGTATGTCAAATTCATGTGAGATATATAAGTTATAATCTCTCATATTATTACTCTTCATAATGTTTGGGATATCATCTTAATTCCATATGACTATCTGGAAATTATTAAATGGCATCAGAGTCTAATTTTGTTTGGAATTACAAATGGTATCAGAAGGAATTACAAATGGTATTAGAAGGGATTATAAACTGTATCAGAAGGAATTGCGAATTGCATAATTAATTGTGAATATATTATGTGGTTAAATTTGTTTAGGGGATTACATTGTGATCATGGGAAATTCTCTCTCATACTGTATGGGTTATAATTTCTCATACTGCCCCCTTTTCATAATATATGAGACCTCATTTTTAAATCATTTATTAGTTAAATTTATTACAGATGTTATCTCATGGGCTTGAGATGATTAAAATTTACAAAAGGGTTGTAAATTTTCTCAATCTTTAATCACTTCTTATTAAAAAGGTCATCTCATGGGTTTGAGATGATATAAATTAGGTAAACCATATTATATCATATTTTATGCTTCTTATGATTAAATCATAGGATGCATATTATTGTATATATGTATATACATTTGTATGAGATACAAACTGCGTTATATATACATATAAACCATCAAATTAAAAAAAATCATCATAATTCAATTTTAAGTCATAATGCCATCAATTAATGAATAATTGTCAAAACCTCGATCGCTCAGTTGTAGGTTCCACCAAAGTGGATACACTTGAGTTATCTAGGGAAGGCAATCGTGAGTAATGGTGCTACTCACACAATAATTCATTATTCTATTGACTCAATTGAGATTATTAAAACGGTTTTGAATCTCAAGGTATTAGATGGGATTAAACATGCTTGGTCATATGATGACTGAATCCCATAAAATCTAAGAGTTACATATGCTATAATTGGTAATGGGTTACCTACCTAAATAACTTAAATTTAAGGTCTTGTCAAAGCGGAGTTAAATTTAAGTGAAATATGGATCTTAGCTCACAAATCATATTGAGGATTATTGATTTAGTGGGAGATTAATAATCTACTTTGCATATTTTGAAATTGTAGAATCATGTCGACTAGTAATATTGCTACATTACCACTGTGATCGATCATTCGAAGGACAAACTCAATGGAACGAACTTTCTTGACTGGTTCAAAAACTTGAGAATTGTTCTCAAGCATGAAAAGGAAAGGCAAGGGCATTGGAAAGGATAAAGGCTTTACTAGTAAGACCAAAAGGCCAAACAAACCTGAAACCAACTCCACACCTAATAAAGCCAAGCCTCCAAAGGATGGAGTCTATTATTTCTGCAATGAACATGGTCATTGGAAAGGGAATTGCAAACTCTTCCTAGAAAATCTAAAAAGGAAAAGGAAGGATAGCAGGGTTATCTTTTCTGGTATTTATGCTATAGACATTCTTTTTCTACTTCCTCTATATGGGTATTAGATACCGCATGTGGTTCTCACATCTGTACGAATGTACAGGTGTTCGCCGTTTTTCTACCGCAAGTATACGGGTCGCAAGTAGTATAAAAAGTTATCGTTCCCACGAAGACTATGGTGAAAGTGAGCAAATAAATGAAATTGTGCTATTAATTAGGTTGGGCAACAATCATTTTGAAAAAGTTCAATTTGGTTCAAAACAAACTAATTTAAAATGCAAAACACAATTTGATTCTAACTCCAAGAAATTGAGATTCTAGGGTCACTTCTTCCCTTTATACTTTATGAAACTAGTTATTTCCCTCTTAATTAGCTTTAATGAAGAATATAATGTTTGCCTAAGATTCATAAGTATTGGAGAAGCTTTCTCAAGTCAAAACCAACATCTATTTTCAATAACTCATTCAATCTCTTGCAATAAGATAGTAAAAATAGTCATTAAGTATCAATCTTATAATGACAATACTAGGTCAATAGGTAAATCTCTTTCCTATCAACAAACTCTCCACTCAACCTTGAGTTTCAAGTCTAGTATGAATTTATCCAAGTTCTTTAAACAAGAAAATCTCTCTCAAGCATCTTCTCATTCAACAAATCAACTAAATGGTGATCAAGCATTTAGAGGC
>JANTPZ010144853.1:0-26305 GCA_025593235.1 Vachellia pachyceras | reverse complement strand
ATTATGCATGACTTGTATTGAAAATTTGTGATGATTGAAAGTGTGAATATGTGCTTTTGTATGCTATGGCCATATGCATTTCATTGTTACATGTTGCACTTTTATGAATTCACACTTATATTGAAAGTTGTCATGCAATTTTATAATGTGTGTTAGAAAGTTTTGCTACTGGGATTTCCAAAAATCTCACCCTCCCCCACTAACCATTTTTAGGTGGAAGCTCATTCAAGGGTAAGGAGAAAGTGAATGATTCTTGAAGCAAAGTAGATATGTAATGTGATGGATTATGTTATGTATTATATGTTGTGATGTTTAAAGTTGTAATGTAATACGTAATATGACTTGTGTATGTATCATGGACTTATGATAAATAGTGTATGCTTTAAAAATGCCTAATTGCATAGGTTAATATGGTTAAGAAAGGCCTAGAAATCAAAATGAGGGTTTATGAAGTTAAGTAGGGCTGAAATTTGACCAAGTGCTGGAAGTAAAGTTGGTCATTTCCCCTACTTTACCCTGTCGTAAAACAGAGTAAATGAACTTCAAATGAGTTGAAATTTTATGAAAAAAATAGTTCACATTACAAGGTTTAAAACAAGCCAAATATCACTGGAATTGGAGTTTGTTTCAGAAAGTTATGACTGTCCAAAGTTGGCGAAAAATCACAGAAAATCCTGGAAAAATGGAAAATTACCATATGAACAGTACATTTTCACGAATGAATCTGTGCCAATTGGACAAGTTTCTGTACAAATTAGTATTTTTCCCTCATAAAGGATTTTGTAAGCTTCAAATAGAAATTGGAACCACACGATTTCGATTTTTCTAGAATTAGTTATGAATTTTCAAAGTTGGCTCGAAAACAGTGAATAGTAACTTTCTTAAAAATGAAAGTTTTCATTTTGATCCCTTTTGATCATGTAAGTTGTTTGAGGCCATTAATTGGTTCCAAATCATTATAATGGAAGCTAAGAGGGATAAATAAGAGGTGTTACACATATTTACCTGGGCTTGCGTAAAAGTATTTCTCTACCGCTTTCCAAACAGACCGATTATCAAAATGGGGGAGAATGTTGATACTATGTTTTGATGATAACAAAAAGTGTGTTTTATGTATTGCAAGAATTATAAAGTTAGAAAATGTTTTTGAACTAGGTATTTCTAAAAGAACTTTGATTTTTTTTTATGTTAAGTTACATTACACGAATTTTATGTTTTAATACTTGAGTTCCAAGATTATAAGTGTTTTTGAAACTTACAACTTTCAAGGAAAGTCGAGTTATAAATGAAGTGTTTCTATCACTCGAGCTTTTGATTCCAAAAACTTGAGTTATGAGAGTTAAAACTGTTTCCAAATTCAAAACTTTCAAAAGAAACTCAAGTATAGTTTGAAGTGTTGTTAACACTCGAATTTTGATGTTTAAAACTTGAGTTATGAAGCTTGATATTGGTTTAAAACTAAAGGAAACTTGAGTTATGAAAGAAGTGTTGTGAAAACTCGAGTTTTGGCTCCTAAAACTCTAGTATCGAGCTCAAAATTTCAAGTTCCCTACACAACAGTTCCAAGGAAACTCAGTTGTGAAGGAAGTTATGCAACACTCGAGTTTTGTTGTTTTAAAACTCGAGTGTTAAAGGCTCAAAACGTCTCAAAATACAAAAAATTTCTTTGAGAACTTGAGTTGCAACAAAAGTTCTACAAAAACTCGAGTATCGAAGACATTTTTTAAAACTTTCTTTAAAACTTGAGTTCCAACAGAAGTGCTTGTATTAAAAGGCTTTACAAACACTTGAATGTTGTCACCACAAACTCGAGTTATGCATCATTTGATTCTAAACTCGAGTTATGAGCAAAAGTTTTCAAATTTACATTGTAACACTTTGAGAAACAACTCGAGTTACTCTTCTAAAACTCGAGTGCTTTCACATGGAGTTCAAATTTTCTTCAGACAATTTTATCTCAACACCTGAGTTCCCCAAACCAACACTCAAGTATTGTTTTCTTCTCATATATATCAGTTTGACAGCAGACATTGCATTCTGCCGAATCTTTCCTATTTTGTGTAACGACTTTTTAAATACTAACCGCCGTCATAAATACGGTATGGTTTGACTTGTTAAAATTGAATGTGCAAGTCTAATTTAGTCTCTGGCACAGCTTCAACATTCATTATTGTAGAAGCTCAACAACCATATTAATGAAGAAGATTTACAGGAGCATTAAATGCACAACCTCGTCCGATGTAGCTGAGAGTAATGGGAACTTAAATTTTCTAACGGATAGTTAATGCTCTCACCTATAAATAGGTGGGCATTCAAGACGGACGGTACAATGAAGCAATATATGATTCTCCGACACATTTAAAATATTAAATTCATTATATTATTAAAATAAAATTAAAATGTGAGTATGCTTTGTCAACATTTTATTGCACAGTTATCAATTAAATTTGATGAGTCAGCAATTTTCTTTAAGAGAAACTAACGGCGTTAAGTTTCAAGGACTTAAAATGCACTTTTTTTTTTTTTTTTTTTTAAGTTTGCGGCTCGGCCTCAGCCCTCCCAGTGAGGGTTTAGGCTCGAACTTGAGAACGGCGGTTCACCCTTTTTCCCATCTCAACCTCTTACTTTCGAGTTCTCTTTTTTCTGTCATGTTTTTTCTCCAATTTCGTAAACACGTTATACTTCATCGCATTTTCTCCCGTGGACTTTCACCCCTCTTCTGTTGCATTGTACTGTTTCTTTTAGCTACCCAAGGAACCCACCATATTGAATCTCGATTTTCATTTTACAGCGGAAACGGTGCGCAGCGAGTAGAGGAGAGGCAGCGGACCCTTAAAGGAGCGGATAGAAGCCATGCCTGCAGATTGCGCGAGGCATAATTGAAATTTGGGTAGTAGGTGAGATCGTCGGCCGATGGCTTCGTCAGTTAGGCCTAATCCCATTCCTTTCATCGGTGTAGGAATTCAGCCATCTCTGTCTTTCGCATGCGGTAATCAAATACAAAATGAGGTTCCTACTGTGGTTTCTAAAATGCGACTCGTGAGGGCGCCTCGTCGGAGAAATCTACGAAGAACAGGCCTTCCCGGTTCATTGTCTCTTGTAAGTGCTCTGGAACGAAGCAATAGCGGCGATGGGAAGAAGGGAGGCGTATCGAATTCCAATTACGTTGTGCCTCTAGACAAGTCGTTTCCTTTCTCGAACTCATCTTGTATAACACGTCCTCTGGCAGAGATCCTTCGCGACCTCAACAAAAGAATCCCCGATAATATCGCGAAAGCTCATGGCCATGGTGATCCCTCGGCTGCCACCCTCATCCCCTGGTAGTATTTCTGTGACATGTTTCTGGATATACAGTCAATTTATTTTTTTCGTTTTATTTTCCTCCTAGAAATATATTTAACTAAAATGACCATCTTATGCAACTCAAAAGTCTTTTGTGTAGAAGATTGATAGTTTCAAAAATTCTAGGTAGGTAGTGAATATATTACCGGAAAAAAAATTAAATCATGTGATACTGATAGTGAAGAATTCACTTACTCCCTATATTTATGAGGTATAAAGTTAAAAACCTGGCTTCTTTCGCCACCGCTTGCATGTACTGGCACACTTCTAACACTAAAATAGCCATAGAGATTGAAAACTCAATCTCTGATCTCTATTGATCTGGTAATGTTTGGTTTGTAGGTATCATGCCAACAGGATGCTGAGCTTCTACGCTCCAGGTGTGTGGGATTATCCTTTCTTAATTCATGATTTATTTGTTTATTATTATTGATTAGATGGTGTGTGGGATCTAGAACAAAAATGTTTCCTTGATCATGGCCAGTGGATAATATATCACAAAAGCTCTTTCTTGATGTCAATGTTTTTTTTTTTAAAAAAAAATATGTTGTTCAATGATGTGAGTTCCATGGCCTTTTTCTCCAGTTGATCGTATCAAACATTTAGTGGAAATGCAGTTAGATCTGAACTTGGCGCTACTATTTATGTTTCTGGCAACCTGCCTTGATAGGCCTTTAATAGTATAGTCTACTTGAATGAAAAGATGAGGATGTTTATTTGGACCAAGTCATGCCTCCTATTTTTGGATGGTTGTTAAGGTCGTTGGGGTTCAAACTTGTGACCTCATGTTTTTAGAGGGCAGTCCAACTTAAATTGACATGCTGTATATTGCTTGATTTAACCTGTAGTTGAACCTGAAGTTCTCCTATCTCATATTTAAACTCTTTTGCAGGATGGTGTGGAGAAATACGTGATGTCATATTTTCTGACAATGGGAGTGTGACCGTGGTGTACCGTGTTACTGTGAGAGGATCTGATGGAGAGGTGGGCTTCTGCTCTTTTCAGTGTACTATTTATTTATTTTGAATTTTCACTTGAGGCCATGCTACAATGTGCAGTTATGCACCCTTCAACTTTGCCCATTTGAACATTATTTTCCTTCTCTCAATTAGTAGCAGTCCATTTTAAGCGTGATTTATGTTCTGTCTTTAAAGGATACCAAAAAGGGGGATCCTTCTAGCTAGTGATGTGACTCTGAACAAGGTGGAATCAGATGATTCAGTTTGAGTTGAGGAGCCTTAGATCCAATAATTTACTTTTACAAATAAAGTTTTGCCTTGATACCTTGAGACAATAGGGTTTGGGATGTCTAATGCCCCCTCTCTAATGCCCTCTCCAATGCCCTTCAATTTTTCCCAGCTTCCCAAATGTTTTTAAGGTTTCTTTTCATCATTAGATTCTACATTAAATAAGTTACATTTTGATATTTTTCAATTTATTACAATTTTTCAAAGAAAAAAATAATCTAAAATTAAAGGAAATTACACAATTTCAGAGTATTTTTTCTTTGGAAAATAGTAAAAAATTGAAAATGACACCAATTTTTGCCCATAAGATATTAAAATGCCACTCATTTTATGTAGAATCTAATGACGAAAATAAACTGGAAACAATTAAGAAGTTGGGAAAATTTGAGGAGCATTAGAGAGGGAAATAGAGAGGGGGCATTAGACACCCCAAATCCGAGACATGTATAGTTGGTGGAAGATATCAAGGCGTCTCAAAACCCCCCACCCTAGTTCATGTTTGCGAGTCTGTATTGGGACCCCTTGAACAGACTTCTTAAATCCAACAAATTCCCCAAACAAACTCCAAAATACACTGATAGTCTTTTAAATTATAAAATAATGTGACAACTGATACCTATGTCAGGTTACACAATGTAGATGGTATACGGATTTGTAGGAGGATTTGTAGGGATTAATGTTATTATTAGAGATTATTGAAGTGGAGAAACTCTCACTTTGATGTATTATTTAGTGAAGGGAGTACAAAATATATAGTAGCTGAAAGGCTCAATCAAGGGAGCCAAATCAGGAATTACATATTCAACATTAATGTAGATTCATTCCCCTAATCCTAGGCAACATTGTAGGAAACAAAATCAGGAAATAATCAAATTTGAATTCTGAATTCTAACACTCCCCCTCAAGTTGGAGAATATATGTCTATCATTCCCAGCTTGCTTTGAAGTCCTTCAAATTTGACTCGAGGAAGAGGTTTGGTCATGATGTCTGCAACTTGGTCTGCTGATCGTACATAGTCCAATTTGATGATGCCACCTTCAACTTTCTCTTTGATGAAGTGCCTATCGATTTCCACATGTTTCGTTCGATCATGATAAACTGGGTTCTTGGTCATCTCTATGCTTCCCTTGTTGTCACACTAGAGGTCCAGAGGGCCTTCGTATGGAATTCTTAGCTCATGTAGAAGTTTGATGAGCCAAATTCCTTCACATACCCCAAGAGCCACAGCTCTTAATTCAGCTTCAGCACTGCTTCTGGATACCACCGTCTGTTTCTTGCTCCGCCAGGTGACAAGATTGCCCCAGACATATGTGCAATAACGCGTTATTGATCTTCGGTTATCCACAAATCTAGCATGATCAGCATCAGTATAATCTCTATATTTTTGGCACTTCCTTTTTCAAAGTAAATCCCTCTTCCGGGATTAAGTTTGAGTAGCTTAGGTTCGTGTAAACAGCAGTTATATGTTCTTCCTGAGGTTGGTGCATGAACTGACTAACCACTCCAACTGCATGGCTAATGTCTGGCCGGGTGTGAGTTAAGTATATCAATTTGCCCACCAATCGTCTATACCTCTCAGAATCTATAGGTACACCTTCCGCTTTGACTTTAAGGTTGCATGATTCTTCCATTGGAGTCTCATCTAGTTTCACTCCGAGCATCCCTGTTTCTTGAAGTAGATCAAGCGTATACTTCCGTTGTGACACGTTGATTCCTTTCCTGGTCCTTGCTACTTCCATGCCAAGGAAGTACATCATTTGTCCTAGGTCCTTGACCTGAAATTCCTTTGCTAAGGCATTCTTGAGTTGGGTGATAAATGACTCATCATTCCCAGTTATGACTATATCATCCACATACACAATTAGAATGGTTATCTTTCCATCATCATGCTTGACGAAAAGTGTATGATCTGCTTGTCCTTGAGTATAGCCAAATTTCTTCACTGCTTTGGCAAATCTGTCAAACCACGCTCGTGGAGATTGCTTTAAGCCGTATAGGGATTTGTGTAGTTTGCAGACAGAATTCTGTGGAGCTATTACTCCATCTGGTACTTCCATGTACACTTCCTCCTCTAAATCTCCATTCAGGAAAGCATTCTTCACATCCAACTGATGTAGAGGCCAGTCAAGGTTGGCAGCTATAGACGAGAACTTTGATGGTGTTGAACTTCGCCACTGGTGCAAAGGTCTCTTGGTAATCAATGCCTTGTGTTTGGGTGTACCCTTTTGCAACTAGCCGTGCCTTATATTTGTTTATGCTTCCATCCGGATTAAATTTTGGAGTGAAGATCCATCTGCATCCTACTACTTTCTTGCCCTTAGGAAGGGTGGTGATCTCCCATGTTTTATTCTCTTTCAAGGCCTTTAACTCTTCTTTCGCTGCTTGTTTCCAGTTAGGATCAGTCATGGGTTGTTGGAATGTGTCTGACACTTTGATATGTGCACTATTCACAACAAAACTCTGCATTCTAGCAGATAAATTTCCATATGAGACAAACCTTTGAATAGGATGCTGAGTACAAGATCTTACCCCCTTTCTAAGTGCAATAGGCCAGCCCGATTCCTCAGAATTTGACGCCGGGTTAGAGTCATGGCGTTGCCTTGGAATGTTCAGAACTTTATTGTCACTTTCTTCCTCCTGGTCCTGTGATGTCATCTCATTGGGACTAGGTTGTCTAGCTACCCCAGTGTCAATCTCAGCATTGGTTTCCACATTTTGGATTGTGTTTGGACAATCTGGTTCCACAGTTTGATTTGTATTTGGAGTTGGTTTTGATATGCACCATCTTTCTTGATTAAGAGTTTTCATCTTGGCAGGACCCCATATATCGCTGTGGATTAAGGTAAAAGGTGCCGTAGGCTTGTAGTTTTGTTTGGGGTAAGAAGATCGGATTTGTTTGGCCAATTGGCAGGTTACACAATGGAAAGGAGTAGAATTTTTAGTGAATAAATGTGGAAACACATGGTTCATGTAATTAAAACTGGGATGACCTAACCTAGTGTGTCACAAGCGTACATCTCTATTGTCAGAGTTGGAGCTTACCAATGCTTTCCTTGCTTTATTCTTCTCAGTGCTTGAGTCTTCAAGATAATAGAGTTCATCCCATTCTTTAGCAGCGATTCCAATTCTCCTCCACGACGTTAAATCCTGAAATACACAGCTTTTCGAGTTAAACATCACCCAACAATCGTGGTTGGTAGTAAGCTTGCTCACGGAAATTAAATCGCATGTGAGAGCAGGCACAAACAATACGTTGTAAATCTCAAGATGCTTAGATAATATTACAGTCCAAATTCCTTCAACCTTTGTATACACTCCATTAGCTACTTTTACTTTGAGGTTCTCATGGCAATACTTGATATTATTAAATAAAGACTTGTTACCAGACATATGATCTGTTGCTCCAGAATCTACTATCCAGGTGCTTGTACTGGTCACAATTGCATTAAGAGCTATAATGAAGTTACCTGACTGCACCAAATTCACGTTGGGGGGTGAAAAAGAGGTATTAGTTTGAGTCTCAAGACTTGTACCACTAACAAGGGCCATAGGAGTTGAGCCCATATTAGTTGGATGTCTTGGAAAAGATCTGAACCGAGGATGGCAATTGTCTGGATTCATCTTCTGGGCAAAAAAGGGTGACTGCTAGTGGAGGAAGGGCGGCGCGTGGCTATCACGCGCGTGGAGAAGTGGCGGCGCGTGGCTGTCACGCGCAGTCTAGGCTGCTGGTGCGTGAGATCCACGCTCTTCTCAGATCGTCGTCGGGCTTCTGGATCCCACCGATCGGCGTCGTCTTGAGGGGTTGGAGACGGCGGTGACGTCAACGGACGTCTGGTTTGGGAGATTCAACTTGACGCATGGATTTCACGAGCAGTGGAGGTGCTGGCGTGTGTGCGTCACGTGCTGCTTAGATCGCCATCTTGTTTCGGGGTCCGGTCGATCTGCGTCGTATGAAGGGAATGGAGACGGTGGTGACACGAATGGACGGCTGCTCTGGGAGATTCAGCTTCATCTCCGATTGCCTCTCTCATCTGCTGTCACGGTCGTCGCCTCTCTCTCAACCTCGCTCTGTCTCTCTCACTCTCAGTTTCTCAGAGGACTCAGGATCGAGTCCCTGCTCTGATACCATGTTGAAGTGAAGAAACTCTCACTTTGATGTATTATTGAGTGAAGGGAGGTACAAAATATATAGTAGTCGAAAGGCTCAATCAAGGGAGCCAAATCAGGAATTACATATTCAACATTAATGCAGATTCATTCCCCTAATCCTAGGCAACATTGTAGGAAACAAAATCAGGAAATACTCAAATTTGAATTCTGAATTCTAACAGAGATTAATTCAGCATATTTGATTTTCAAAAAATGTAATCAGGATCCCGTGATTCTCGTTAGATAGTAATGGTTGATCCACCTCCCTCGTGTATATATTCAAAGGTGCAGAATGAATAACATCATCGGAGAATATTTTTCATCCTCACCTCAGGTCGACGTTGTTTCAACATGGTATAAGAGTGGGAACAAACGTCGATCATGATTACTCCTTCCTCCGATAGCCCACATGAGTCAAGCTCCTCCCACAGTGTTTCTCATGTTGTCGCTAGAAATTGACTGGTGACAATTACCGGGAGTGGGCCCAGCAGCGAGACCCCTGCGCCTCCATTGTTCGACGAGAAGATGTTGAAAGCTTGGATGTCTAAAAACTCACTTGTCTCGTCCTGGCTCATCAATGTTATGGTGCCGACTGTCAATAAGAGCTTTATGTATCTACCCTCTGCCCTTGAAATCTTGGAGGCCGTGCGTGAAGCCTACTGTGATGGTGGTAATGCCTATCAGATTTTTGCTCTTAAAAAGAAAGTATGTGACCTTAAACAGGGTACACACAGCCTTGATGCATATTATTTAGAAAAACCAGCACTTTGGCAAGAGTTGGATTTAATTTTAGAATATACCCCTTGCTGTGCCATCCATAAGCTGTGCAACAGAAGAAAATAAATCAAGAGAGGCCATTCAATCTTCTTGCTGGTTTGAACCCAATCTTTGATGATGTTCGCAGTAGAATCTTGAGCCAAGAACCACTTTCGTCAATCAATGTGGCCTTTGCTATCCTCTGTAGTGAAGACTCATGCCGTAAAGTCATGTTACCAGCATACTTGCCCCCTCGGCCCCCTATTGTTGACACTTCTGCTCTTCTTGTTCGGTTCACTGATGCTCGTCCCACCAAACAACGTCCGTTCTGTGACCACTGCTAAGAGGCCTGGTCACACCAACAACACATGTTGGGATATTCATGGTAAGCCACCTGACTGAAAGTTGAAGAGACCTCGGGGTCGTGGACATGTTGCTGAGGTATCCTAGGTCGATGAGACTGACACCCATCTCCACCACGTCAAAATGATTAATTGACTAAAATTTTTGAGCGGTTCGCTACCTTGGAGAATGTTCGCTCGTCTCACAAACAACCTACGACCATTGTTGTTCAACCTCTAGGCACTATTGGGTAGTTGACTTTGGTGCATCTAATCACATGGCTGATGATATATGATCACATTATTGGATAGTTCTCATTATGCATCTACTTCTTGTGTTGCTGGCATTGGCAGTATCAAAGTCACAGCTAACCTGACTCTTCATGTTGTTCTTCAATTAGCAAAAGAGAAGAGACGTCATGCTTATTTCTTTACTACCTATTGTACTTTTTAGGATCTGCTAGGGGGATAATGATTGGCGTTACATGGGAGTATGATAGGCCTTACTACTTGAATGAATGAGATGATCAACGTCTCAGAGGTTGTAATAAAGTGTCTCTCCCTTGGTCTAGTGTTTTGGATTTTATGGCACAACGATTAGGGCATCTAAATTCCCATTTTATGACTTGGATGTTTCCTTCACTTTATCAAAATAGAGATTCCTCTTATTTTCATTGTGATTCATGTGAACGTGCTAAACACCATTGTTCATTCTTTCACAGTATACTGTATCGTGAATCAAAACCATTTGTCACTATTCATAGTGATTTGTGGGGACCCGCTCGCACACCAAATCGCATTGACTCCAAATGGTTTATTAGTTTCATTGATGATCATACTCGTGTATGCTGGTCTATTTGTTAAAAGATAAAACTGCGGTTTGTCAAATGTTTATCGATTTCTATCGTATGATTGAAACAGTTTTAGACCCGTATTCAAATACTTCACACCGTTAATGGCACCGAATATTTCAATGTCACTCTTTCCAGATTCCTCAAAAACCATGGCATTATTCATAAAAGCACTTGTCCACATAGTCCTCGACAAAATGACATAGCAGAAATAAAAAATCGCCATATCCTCGAAACAGCCAGAGCCATTATGTTTAGTCACCATGTGCCCAAGTTTTTCTAGGGTGGTGCCATTCTTATTGCTGTGTTTCTTATCAACCAAATGCCTAGTAATCCTCTTTCCTTCAAAATCCCTCTCTAGGTCCTTCACAACCATTACAATCTCCCATACCTTGAAAATACCCCGCCTTTACGGGTATTTGGCTACACTACCCATGTTCATCTTCCCAACACATAAACTCGATCCCAAGGCCATTCGGTGTATCTTCTTAGGGTACTCTACTTCACAGAAAGGCTATAAATGTTATGATCCCTTCAGCAAGAAACTGTTTGTCACATGTGATGTCACTTTTCATGAACTCCTCCGATACTATTCATTGCCTTCGATTTAGGGGGAGGGTTTAGGAGAATCTCAGACCCACACAACACTCAAGTCTCATATATCTTGAAACTGAACACACCTTTGAACCAATACCTAGGGAACATGAAAGACAATAGGTGCCTAATCCCAACAAAGTGTCACAAATTCATGGGGAGACCCTACTCAACTTTTAAAGGTCTACACACTAAGACACATGATAGGTAAAGACTCTCAGATGACTGGGAACGCTCAAGAGTCAAACCTAAAACCAGGTTAGGAACAATCAAATGAAGACAGAGAAGTATGGGATGATCTTGACATACCAATTGCAATTAGGAAACAACCTAGAACATGTACAAGACATCCAATAGAGAGGTTCGTATCGTATCATGCTCTTTCTCCAAAGTATTGTGCCTTTGTCTCTTATCTAAACAATACCAAAATTCCAAACAACATGGAAGAAGCTATAGGTAGCTCTGAATGGAGACAAGAAGTGATGGAAGAAATGAGGGCATTAGAAGGGAATGACACCTGGGATGTGATGACTCTACCTACAGGAAAAAGGCCAGTTGGATGTAAATGGGTATTTACTCTAAAGTACAAGGTGGATGGAAGTTTGGAGAAGTATAAGGTGAGATTAGTTGTATGAGGTTTCTCCCAAACCTATGGGACAGACTATACTGAAACTTATACGTTAGTAGCAAAATTGAACACTATCGGAATTTTATTATCAGTAGCTGCTAATCTTGATTGGCCCTTATACCAAAAAATGCCTTTCTCAATGGTGAGTTGAAAGAGGAGGTATACATGAAACTTCCACCAAGATTCCCTAGTGAAAAGGAAAACCATGTGTGTAAGCTGAACATATCGCTATACGGGTTAAAACAGTCACCCAGGACAAGGCTTGAGAGATTCACCAAAGCCCTAAAAGCACAAGGCTATATACAAGGGTAAAGCGACCATACTCTATTCTTCACACACCTAGATGGGAAATAAGTCCTTGCAATTTGTGTGGAATTTCAAGTGAAGGATCTTGGGGAAATGAAATACTTCCTTGGAATGGAAGTGGCAAGGTCAAGCAGTGGGATTCATATCTCTCAAAGGAAGCATATCTTGGATCTCCTTAAAGAAACTGGCATGTTAGGCTATTGGCCAAGTGACACACCTATACGAACCGACAAGATCAATGGAGATGAAGATATGGGTAAACTCGTTGACTTGCAAAGATATCAGCGCATGGTGGGAAAATTGATTTATTTATCCAATTCGATACCCGACATTGCTTTTGCCGTAAGTATGGTAAGTCAACACTCCCATGACTCGAAAAAGAAGCACTTAGGTGAGGTTTACATAATTTTTAGGTACTCGAAAGGGTCACCAGGACGCAGCCTTCTATTTAAATAGTCTGAGAAAAGGAATGTGCAAATGTTTACTGATGCTGACTAGATAGGAGACCAAGATGACGGGAAATCTACATATGGATAATCCACATATGTATGGGGTAACCTTGTCACTTGGCGCAGTAAGAGCGTGGTAGCACGAGGTAGCGCTGAAGCATAATTTAGAGCAATCGTTCTTGGAATTTGTGAGGGTATTTGGGATAAACGAGTACTTGAGGAATTAAATATGCTTGTAAACCTCCCTATCAAACTCTACTCGAATAATATGGCAGTAATTAGCATCAACCACAATCCAATTCAACATGACAGAACAAAGCACGTTGAAATAGACAAACACGTTATAAGAGAGAAGATTGATGATGGAGTGATTGATCTCAAATACATTCCTTCGAGGCAACAAATAGCAGATATCCTCACGAGAGGACTATTCAAAGACAAATTTGATTTCTTTGTTGGCAACTTGGGCATGATAAATATCAATTCACCAACTTGAGGGAGAGTGTAGATAGTATATTGATTTGTAGAGATTAATTGTAATTATTAAAGATTCAATTCAGCATATTTCATTTTCAAAAAATGGTAATCAGGATCCCATAATGTCACGCTAAATGCTAATGTCACTATTGCCCCATTTTCTTTCCTGGAACTATCAGTCTTCTCTTGAAACAAGGTATATGTGGAATCAAGCTATTGAAAATAGTATTATTGAATGATAAAAGCTGCTCTACATAGTATAAGTCATATAGAGCAATTCCTAAACAATAGCTAAACACTCTTGGCATATGAGAGGAAAGAGAAATTCTCCCAATATCACCCATCCACTAATTCCATAACCCCACCAGTAGCCAGACCCCCTGTGATATAGCCCTCGCTCTCCCAAACTGTCAAATAGGAAATACCACAAATACCCATCCTCTGAGAAAGGGTAGAGGAAGACCGAAGTGCACTCTCAAAGAGGTTATAGATAGAAATCTTTTTGTTGATAATCCGTCTAGGGATATGGTCGTGTTTTTCTTGTAGTTAACCCCACCAAGTAGGATAAATGCTTTCTTGTTGTACATACTCACATGGTTCACGCCGCATATGTTAGTAACCCATATATCCAGCATCCCCCCCGGGGGGAGCCACCTTGTCCTCAAGGTGATAAGGAAAAATGAAGTGGGTTCCTCCCAAAATTCTGATTAGGTTCTGTATATTCTTGCGCATTTGTTAAACCCTGAACACTCATCATTGAAGCAATACAAGAGAGGTTGGATGCTTTGGTTAGTCCATCTTACTTTGCTCTTCCCATTGTCGGTGTATAGATCAGACGTGCTGATTACTTCCTTATCAATGGAAAGCGTTCCTTCTTTCTCGGCTTTTGTCATATAAAATACTCCACTTTATAACTACACCTTGATGGGCCTACCAATGCTCAGACCAAAGAGGCCCAGACGTATAAGAGAAGAAAGGCGCCAAAGACAGGCCCATCTGGATCCAGAGTCCGAGAGGGTGAAGGAGAGACAGTTATCTAGGGTAGTGTGCCCAAGGAGTGGGATATGGAACAGTGACGGCATAGGGAGAGACCTAACCTCTCGAATGTTAGGCTGATTTGCTGTGTTATTTTCTTCTGTTGCTTTCTGTTGTTTTTTTCCTTTTCTGTATCAGAGTAGTAGACTACCTTATTCAGTTTTCCTTCTTCCATTTCCATTGAAGAAGGTGTAGCCAACTATTTATGACGTTTCAATATATACTCTAAATTCCCAGTTCCATCACACCTCAATAAGCATGAAAATATGAGGAATCCAGGAAAAAAAAACCACCATAGTGCAGCCAAATCCGATCATATAAACAGTCCCTTCCAAGTCGCCCCTTATGATGCCATACCTGAAAAATCGAATGCATTTGCCCTGAATAACAGAGAGCTCAGTAGGTTTCAGCAATGGAGAGACAAGTGACCTCTGCCTCAGATTCTTCAACCTGCGCTGGTCTCATAGTGGTTGCCACTGAAGATGCTAACTCTAGGTAAAAGCAAAACAACTTCGTTCGTTCGTGATGGAACAGCTTCGATTGCTGGTTAATGGTGCTGCAAAGTAGATGAAAATTTAGGCTATTTACGCACCATAAAATTTTTTTTGCGAGATTTCATCTCCAGCGATGACTCAACCACAACATTGGCTTCCAGAACTTATATTTCAATTTCAGTTTCGTCTTCATCTTGCTCATGCTCATTTGTTATGGTACTGTCCTCCCTCACTTTCCTCCTGGAATTCAGCTTTGCTTCCATACGTGTCTCCACCTCTTTCTCTTTTCTCAACTCTTACCCTCATATCTCTTATTTGTCTTCAACTCACCATATCCTTCTTTCACCTTCAATTCTTCGGCTACATCATGATGCTTTGAGCACTTCTGCAGTGTCATTTGCATCAGGAACAGATTTATAAGGATGCCCATGCATTTCGGTTATGATGCCCTTGATGGAATCAAGCTACTGAAAATAGTATTATTGAATAATAGAAGCTGCTCTACAGAGTCTAAGTCATCTAGACTCTAGAGAAATACCTAAACAAAAGCTAAACACTCGAACATTCGATAGGCTAGAGAAACTCTCCCAATGTCACTCACTCACTAATTCCATAACCCCACCAACAACCAGACCCCCTGTTATATAGCCCTCATTCTCACTTAAGGTCAAGTAGGAAATACCACAAATATTAGATGGTGCACACGCCATGTCAATATTACCCTTATATCCAACAGTATGGCTTCCTTATCAAATGAGTAGGTAACTTTCATTTCTACTTCAATTCAATCAAGTAGTTCCTATTTTTCCCGAATCAAGTAGTTCCTTTTTGTTTAGCCTTGGATTTTGCACTACCTAATGCGCAAAGTCATGTTTCAATAATAATGTTAATATTTCTCTCTCATCACAAGCATCTGAACAGGTAATGGTCAATGTAAAAGCATTGCAAAAATGCCAAGTAGACACAACCCCTTATAGCGTCTGCTAAGTAACTCTTCCATCAAAATTCACACATAAGGTTTTTGATAGAAAATGAGGGTGTATGCTTAGTAGGGAAATGATTTAGGCATTATGGATGGGCAGGATTACTTTGATAGGACATGATTACGGCTTTTTTTTTTTTTTGAAGATTTGCATGTTAGGCTTACTTCTTACATTTGTTTAATTATTGATAGATTGTAAAATTTTTATATGGAAATAGTTAGATGTGGTTATGTAGATTTTTGCTATGAGATTATTCAAACAGAGTTGTGTGAGAGCTCTTTTGAACATTCAGTGACGTATTGCTGAGCTATTAAAGAACTTCATGGAAGGTATCTGAAGAATTGTATGTGTTGAACCCTTAATTATTGTTTGGAGTGTGTCTATATCATATCTGACAAACGAAATGGAGGTAACTAAAATGACACTAGCATTTAACTTGGTATTTGTATGCTTAATCAAGCTACAAAGCTATTTAACGAACCAAATCAGCTATTGTTGTTCATAAGTGTTAACTATTTGTTTATTGGTTTCTGAAAACAAGCTTGATGTTGGCTCAGACACGAGTAAAGCACCAAATTTCACAATGAAGTTATTCGCCAGAAGCATCTAGCACAATTAACTTTTTAAGGTGCAAATTTAGTAATAATCAATTAATAATAGTGAAAACTTAGAAACACCATTAACCCTTTCTAACTCTGTTAATCTGTTGACATATTTTACTAGTTTTAGGGTCAAGGTTTCGTTTTGGGATCATTTAAGTAATCAAAACTACTTTTTGTTTAACTTCCTCCATGAAAGTTGCTCTAAATAATTTTTCTTTCGAACGGTAATCAAAACTACTCCTTTTTTCTTAACATTTTTTTCCTTTCTTTTACTCTAAAAAAATATAAGCAAAAAGTAGTTTATATTACCATTATAAAGAAAAATTATTTAGAGTAACATTCATAAAGAAAGTTAAATATAAGGAAGTGGCTTTGGCTACTTAATTGATGCCAAAACGAAACCCTATATCCTAAAATATGTCAACTGGTTAACGGAGTTATGAAGGGTTAACAACGTTACAAAATTTGCACCCTTATGAATTGATTATTGCTAAATTTGCATCCTTAAAAAGTTAATAGTACTAGTTGCTCCTGTTCAATAACTTTGTTGCTATAATTTGCACCTTTACTCTTTAGGAAAAACACTTGAATGAGCTTGGTGACTGAGGTATTGATCACACTGCCTTGGTTCATTTAACTCAACCAGAAGTCATATTGAATCATTTCACGAATGTTTTCATGTCTTTTGATGGACATGAATATGCCTTTGCTGTGCTGTTCAGGTTGAAGGTTGGGCTGGGTCAATTTTTTCCCCGTTGATATCAGATTAATCTGATTATGTTTGTATAACAGAGAATTTTAATTGTAATTTGAAGTTTACATGACATAATTTTAAATTTCTTATTTTAAAATTATTAAACATATTATTATAGGTTGTGTTTAAATATTATTGTGCATGCACTTGTTTTGTCCTTGTCGTTTATGGGAGACGGTGGGTTCTGTTCCCCATAAGGGCAGTTTAGTCTCTCCCATTCAAAAAAAAAAACATTGTGGATTAGCATGTATATATATCAATAGCAATTCGCATGTCGTATGCTCAAAAAAACAGTGAGAAAAGTTGGATGTTGAGAAAAGTTGGATGTTTTCTTCTACCTGCTAGTGAAATGTGACATGCAATTTATTTTATGTGAACAGGCACATCGTGAGTCAACCGGGACAGTATCCCCCAGTGACGACGGCCCTCTCGGAGATCCAGTAGCAGCCGCTGAGGAGATAGCTTTCTGCAAAGCTTGTGCTCGATTTGGGCTTGGCTTGTATCTGTATCATGAGGATTAAATGGTGTGGCAGTTTATTTTCAGAGGATTTGCGTGTTTGGGATGTTGAAATATTAGGTTTGCTGCATATAAGTAAATGACTAATGACTAAATGTAAGTAGAAAGTAATGCGTCAGATGCTCTTCACTTGCATATCGCTATTTGGATGTAGAAGCCACTTATGTTTCGTGGAGACCTGGTGTTTACATGGAACTGACTTATGTTTAAATTGTCCAAGTCAGCAAATTCTTGCAGTTTCTTCTGAAGTCGGGGATGGTTGATTTTTTTAAAAAAAAAAAATAGTCACAATAAGTTCACAAACATTATATTTACTTCAAAACTGTTATGAAAATAAAGAGATGAGTATATAAGAGAATGAGATATAGAGATGAGAGAAAGTTGAATGGTAGAATAAAGAGGAGTCCTTTTATTTCCTTGTATATATCACAATACCTTGTACATTGCATTTATTTATAAGTTCTTCCTGAATTATGTCAATTTTGTAACATATAGTTCTTCAAGAATTATAATTTATTATTTCATCACAATATGAATGAATATAAGTAATATAAAGATGGAAAATAATAAATAATAACAACAATAATAGTAAATACCATAAATGAGGTTAACAATAAAATAATATATATTAGCCATAATGTTATAATAATAATGACATAATAAGAGGTAACAAAATGAAAATGAATAATAAAGAGAAAGATAAATAGTGATCAACTAAAAGTAAATGTAAATTATAAGAACAGTAAATAAATAAACAAAATGATGATAAAAGAAAGTGAAAGGATAAAACAAATAACATAAATAAATGAAATAAAAATAAAATGATACAATTTAATATATAAATGTAAATAACAATATGATTAAAATAATGAAATATAAACATTAAATAAATAAATCATAAATAAAACAATATAATATAACAACATGAAATGCAAACAATAAGGGAATACAACAAATGAAAATGTAAATAAGATAATATAACGATGATAAAATAAAATAGAAAATAACATTAATCTCCAATCGTAGACATGAAACCCGATGTATAAAACAATCGGTAATAAGTGTAACGTTCAATTCAGATAGAGATATGATAAAAGAATATAGAAGATTCGTATTGATAACGTGTTATGAAAATAAAAAATATATAAGAGATTAAGATAGAGAGGAGATGAGAGAAAGTTGAATGGAAGAATAAAGAGGAGCCTTCTGTCATTTCCTTGCATATATCACAATACCTTGTACATTGCCTATTTTTATTAGCTCAAAACCATTAAAGTGTAAACATAATGTTATAAAGAAATGAAGGCAAACATAATGACATTAACCTTATGAAACTCTTCCAAGCCATTGATTATGAGGTTATAGGATTTATGGCATCAAGCATGATGAATCATAAGGGGTGGAAGGTTATGGAATTTGGTATTTAGAGGAAAAGAATCCTAATAGGAATCTAAAGAGTTTTATGGACATTCACATTTATATATATTTTCACAACAAAGACAAAGTTATCCTTGAATGTTATTTTTGTCATTTTTACATTCTATTTACACTTCGACAATATTTAGTTATAATTAGATATATTTCTCGTGCGTATTTTTTGCCATCCTTTTTACTCTACTTAAAAAAATGTATACTCGTTTTTTTTATTTGGATTATCTATGGTTTTATTATGTTGGAGGCCCAATGGCTCCTTATTAAACAAATTAATATCATTCATGAATTAATTAAATATGTTAAATGGTATAATTGCTTTGGTGTAGCAGTAATGCATTCACCTGTATATCTCTTAATAGAATTTTTAGTACATGGTTGATTAAACAATATTTTTTTTTTATTTCTTTCATTTTTCAACGGATATGCTCTTTGATACTCATTTTTTTGTTGAGATTATTTATGGTTTTATTATGTTATAGTCCCATTGTGTTGATGCCATGTTTTGATGATAACAAAAGTGAATTGTTTGTGTTTTCAGGAATACTGAAGTTACAGAATTATTTTTCACAAGTAAACAAAGTTTTTGGTGTTCATGATGGAGCACTCGAGTTCTGTATTTTAGTAATCGAGTTTTAAGTTTTCAAAATGGTTTAACATTTTCATCTAAAACTCGAGTTTATGTGAAAATATTGACAATACTTGAGTATTATGATTTAAAACTCGAGTATCAAGCTTTGAAAATGTGTTAAAATCCATTACTTTTAGACAAAACTCGAGTTGATGTTAAAGTATTGACAATACTCGAGTATTGTATGCTAGCACTCGAGTGTTGTGGGTTAAAACTGATTCTATGTTTCAAAACTCTCAGTGGAAGCTCGAGTTTGAGGTTGAAGTACTCGCAACACTCAAGTTGTTTTCTAGAAACTCTAGTGTTGGACTCAAAATGCTTTGTGATTCAACACTTTCAACTGGAACATGAGTACTGTGAAAGAAATGTTGTCAATACTCGAGTTCTAGTTTGTAATACTCGAGTATCGATCTTCTTTTTCAAAACACACCATAACACTTGAAACAGGAAACTCGAGTTACATTGGAAGTGTTGTGAACACTGTGCTAGTTTGTAATAGTCGAGTATCGAGCTTCATTTTCAAAATCCATCACAACACTTGTAACAGAAGACTTGAGTTATGGCGTAAGTGTTATCAACACTCGAGCACCGTGTTTGAATACTCGAGTGTTGGAGTTTTTTAAAATGATTTTACTTCAAACCTCTTCCTAAAAACTTGAGTATCAACTCAAAGTGTTCACAAGACTCGAGTACCATTTTTGCAAAATTCAAGTATTGAAGAGTTCTTCCAAAACTTTAGGCAACTTGAGTACAAAATAAAAGTATTTTGTAACACTTTAAGCAATCACTCGAGTTACTTCAAAAGTGTTATAAAAACTCAAGTATTGAATCCAAAACTCGAGTACTGCTTCATGAAACTCAAATTTATTCTTGTCTTCCCTGATCAACACTCGAGTATTGAGAAACAAAACTTGAACACTACTTGATCTGACATCTACCCACCTGATAGCTATGGGTACGCTCTGCAAAAACTTTCCTTATTTGTGTTAAAATAATTTGAATTCCAACTGCTCTCATAAATGCAGATTCATTGGCTTATGAAATGAGGAATGATTTAGACCTAATCTCAACAAGACAGAAAGCATTAACGTTCGTCTGTTGTCTTGGCCATCGTTCTTTCAAGCTGCATTTAATAAAGCATTATTGGCGAAGCTGCTTGGTGGCTCATGTGAGTAATAGGCATTTACTCTTTAACGGCTAATTTATTACTTTCAACTATAAATAAGCCAAGCATTCAAGACGAAGAGGATAGAGAGCACATGCTCTGAAAATTTTTAAAATTTACTTCGTCCATATGCTTATATGTAAATCATTCATTAGACTTCCTGTACCTCAGTGATTACATTTCTACTCTTTCAAGAGAGTTCTTATAGCCTTTCTCAATTTTAAATATGTGAGAAACTCAAGGTTCGGACCTTGAGTCTGTTTGGCTAAGTTTAAGTTAGAAAACAGAGTATGCAATACTCTATCTTAGTGAGAAATGTAAGGAGGAGTGATTTCCCATTGTACAGACTTGTAAAGCCTTTTGCTATTACAATTAGTAGATTGAGAAATCTTAGAGGAGCTTTGAGGGCTGGATTATGCTAAGAGGACGGAACCAGGATAAATTTGCTTGTCCAACTTCCCTCTCTGCTCACTCAGTGACATTGTTTTAATCTGTACATTGTGATATTAATTTCTAAAAAGTGACCAATTCACCCCCTCTTAGTCAAATCCTACTCTAACTTTGGTATTAGAGAAGGTCTCTTGTCTAAAGGATGTAACTGTCTCAAGAGTGATCAAGGCAGGATTTGGCGAACACGTGCTAACAGACGAAGCTTCCATCGCCAGACCCCTAGCATTTAATAGGCAAAAATTTTCCTTCTGGAGAATCAAATTTCAAAACTTTATCTTAGTTACTGACATTGATTTATGGGATATATTTAAACAGGGAAACTATGTGCCTATGAAAGTTGAAGATGGGCTATCTCCAAACACACGTGCTGAGTTTGGTAGTGAAGATTTACGGAGAGTACATCTCAACAGAAAGGCATTTTTAATGTTTCAAGTGGCCTTGAATGAAGACGATTTCTTCAAAATCTGCACTCTACCTACCACAAAACATATGTAGGAAGCATTGGAGATAGCTTACGAAGGCACAAAAGCAGTAAAGGAGTGCAGAGTCAACATTCTAACCACTGATTATGACTTACTCAGAATGATGGATGACGAGACAATTGCTAAGTTTCAAATGCATCATATACATCTCATCAATAAGTTGGCCCTTGGCAAAACATATGATCAACAAATGGGAAGAGAAAGTAACTGCCATTGAAGAATCTAGATAAGAATCAATGACCTCAATGGAGCTCTATTTGGAAGCCTTGTGTGACACACCTTAATATTTACATTTAGCTTCACTTTATATTGATTTGGAACCAAAGGGAAGCCTCAATTTGATCAAAAAGTCCAAAAGGTTCAAATTGAAAACTTTCAACTTTTGAAAGTTACTATTCACAGCTTTTTAGACCAACTTTGAAAATTCATAACTAATTCTAGAAACATCGAAATTGAGTGCTTCCAATTTCTGTTTGAATCTTATAAGTTCCTCTATAAAGGAAAAATACTCATGGAGTCATTAGCTTACCCAATTGATACAGTTTAATGCGTGAAAATATACTGTTCATTTGGCAATTTTTCATTTTCCAGGTTTTTCAGTGATTTTCTTTAAAATGTGGAACTCATAACTTTCTATACAAAACACCAAATCCAGTGTTATTTGGCTTGTTTTAAATCATGTAATGTGAACTATTTTTCATAAAAATTGCACCTCATTTGGAGTTCATTTTCCCAGTTTTCCGATAGGTCAAAGTTAGGGATTTGACCAACTTCACTTTGACAATTAGTCAACTTTTTCATTTTCAAACTTCTCCATTTAAAACCCTAACTCTTAAACCTATTTTAATCATGTTTGATCATGCAATTAGGAGTCCTTAACCATCACATATCAACCAAACATACATAGGTTCATAATACATATTACATAACATATGAAAGTCCCAAAATGTCATAACATTTACAACATAATTCTATATACATAATCATGTCAAATTCCTTGTTTCATGCATCATGAATTTTCTCCTTACCCTTTGAAGAACTTGTACCTAAAAAATTGGTTAGTGGGGGAGAGTGAGATTTTTGGAAATCCCAATAGCAAAGCTTACTAACATACATATAAAATTGCATGACATTCTTTAAGTTCATGTAGAAATGTGTAACAATGTAAAATGTGTAACAAGCACATATTAATGCATATGGTCATAGCATAACATCACTCATAAGCACATTTCAACAATGTAATAAGTATAATCAAGTCATGCACGCCATTAAGATCATTTCACAATAGTTTTAGATAGAGTTAGAAAACTTTGCTACCTTTACTCCTTAATTCCTCTTTACTTTGCAACCTTTCTTGATCCCTTTGAAAATCACTCTCTTGCACCAAACTCTTGCCTACACAATTGACAATATAATGGCCATCAAACATATGCCATTTCCAATGCAAGAAACAATGCAAAACCCCTTTAACCATTCCCTTGAATTTCTTAAACCCTAGAACATCAAACTTGTCTCTATGATTTTCTAATGCTTCCATAAACTTGGGATCACTTATACCCTACACAAAAACTCATTTTGAATCCATTGGAAGCATCAAAATCATCAAAACAACTCATCTTCCCCATTTTTCAGGTCAGGCCGAGAGGTATCCCAAAATCACCATCAATGTGATTTTCCAACTTTTAATACTTCTATCATCATATCCTTACTTTCAAACTCATATTCATGCATGGTAAAGCTTGATTCTAACTCTCCTATATCAAGAGAAAAATTGATCATCACCTCCCCTAATATTCATGATTTCCCAAATTTACAAAATCACAAAAACAACTTCAAACAACCACAATATATATATATATATATCAATATGCTCCTTACAACAAGAGGAGACATTTGCAACCAATTAATGGCTTTAAATCCATCTCTTTCTCACTTTAGCTCTCAAGAACATCTCTATAAAAGCAAAGAAAAATTTACCGGAATAAAATTATGTTTACCGGTAGAAGTTGTAACCAGATGAAGTAACCAAACGGTAAATGATTTAGTTAGTGTAACCAAAGTTTCAAGCAGAATTTTTTACCCCATGTGTAGCCAATAATGACCAATAGGAAGCAAGAAAGTGTATGTGTGTTGGTTGAATTCAAGCCATTAGATAAAATTGAGATTTTAAGATTAAATCTCAACCATTCAAGCATTATCACTAGTTTTGTTATAACAACCAAAATCTCCTCTTCTCTCCCCTTATTGCCATCACTTCTTGGCTGAAAAGAGAAGCCAAAGACGCCATTAACAAGCTTCCAAGGAAGAAGAAGGAGCTTTCATACACAAGGAGAAGCTTCCAATCAATCAAACCTTTACATTTTCTTAAACTTTGCAACCTCCTCTACAATTCTATCTGTTTAGTTTCTTGATTAATTCTCTCTTTTGTGAGATTGGAGAGTTAGAGTTCTTGAGTTCCAAATGAGAAAGAGAGGGATTTAGAGGAAATCAAAGGTTGCAAAACACTCCTTGAGTGTTAATGAGTCTTTTGATGTATATATATACTTGGTTTGGTTGTTGGTTGAATTTTTGGAAATCCCAAGTTTATGGGGAGGTGCCGTCCTTGTGTATACTGATGGGGGAGAGTTGTGTTTGAGTCATTTGATGCATGGAAAGTGGTTTGAAAGCAATAATATGAAAGTATACATGAGGAAAAGTTGAAGAATCCAAACTTCCTTTATTGTTCTGTTTTCCGGCAAAAATTAAAAGAGATAGAGGGAGTGGAATTTTGATGACTTTGATGCTTCCAATGGCTTTAGAAGGCAAAATTGTGTAGGGTAATAGTGAGAAAAGGATTTGGGAAGCATTTTAAATCATAAGAACAAGTTTCAAAGTTTTAAGGGTCTTGAAAGAGCCATAAATGGATATTGCGCCTTTGTATTTTTCTTGTATGGTTGATGGCTGGAAATTCATGAATAAATTACTATGTGATGTTTAGGAAGTTGAGGAACTAAAGAGCTTATTGGGAAAGCTTACCAAGTGTAATATCCACCTTTTTTCTGCAAAGTAAAATAGAGGTCAAACCGGTTATTATGAGGTGAAATAAGTCTCACGGATAGAAAGTACGGAAAAAGAGGATGCCGATGCTGGAAATTGTGCCCTAGGGCCAATCAATATACTTCGTACATTATTTATTTTAATGTATTTTATCCTATCATATGTTTTGCATGTTTGTTGTGATAATTACATCCATAGACGAATTATGAATATTGTCTTAAATGTCCCTGGTTGGTTGTCTATGCGGGAGCGTAGATAAGGTAAGACCAGTATGACTTTGATAAGGTATGGAGATACAAGTCAAAGTCATAGGCACTTGTAAGAGTACAAGGTGCTGGACCGACCCACTATGAGAAAGTTTTTGACAGATCCATATTTGGGATTAGAAATTTTAATAATGAAATTGGATTATTGTTATACCGCCGCGGGGGCATTGATATAATCTGAACACAATAAGAATAATTTGTATTGTATAAATTGTTGCTTATTATGATTTGATCTTAAATGATTGAATGGGTATGGTGAAACAACATGACTTTAGTTTTACAAGAGGTTGTAAAATTTAAATACGGCCTGCATTTCGTGCCTTCCTCTAAAGGTTCTTGATGTACATTCTTCTCTCATCTTACTCCCCTCGTATGTTCAAACGAGGTTTCTTTCAATGTAATCTTTTAATCTTTTCTAGAATTCCTCTCATTGGCTTGGGAGGATTTAGGTTAGGACAGACATGTTGTTTCACGTTTATTATATGCTTTTGATTAGATCATTACATGATAGTTTATGATCACTGAATATGGTATTGTATGAGATGCAATAACAACCCGCATTGTATACGTAAGATTAATTCGTTGAACCCTATAAATGAATCTTAAGTCGTAATGCTGTCAATCAATGAATAATTGTCAAAACCTCGATCGCTCAGATGTAGGTTCAACCAAAGTGAATGCATTTGAGTTATCTTGGAAAGGCAATTGTGAGTAATGGTGCTACTCACACTATTCATTATTGTTTGACTTAATTGAGATTATCAAAATGATTTTGGATCTAAAGGCATTAGATGGGATTAAACATGCTGGGTCATATGATGATCAAATCCATTAAAACCTAAGAGTTACATATGATGTAATTGGTAAAGGGTTACCTACCTAAATAGCTTGAATTTAATGTCTTACCAAAACAGAGTTAAGTTTAAGTGAAATATGGATCTTAGCCCTTGGCGTGCCCTGTCTCGCGAATCGCAAAACAGTGTCGTTGGACAACCTTGAAAATTGCCAAGAATTAAATTTATAATCTCCAAGGGTTGTATAGTTGCAACCCAGGGTCGTTCTCACCGGAAGCTAGTCGCGCACCAAAAGTTTTTAGATAATGTTTGTGTTTGCTATACAAAATGCAAAAGGGGTTTTGGTTTGAAAATCTATTCTACTAATCCGAATGCATAAACTAAAACTTGTTTTTGTTATTTTCTTGATTGAGGAAGAAAAATTAGGCAAATCTGGAATTAAATGGAGGTGTTATGGAAAGATCCTCTTGAAAATGAATTGGGCCATCACAGTTCGCAAAGGATTAGGTAGAGTAATTGCTTTTC
>JANTPZ010144850.1:0-13710 GCA_025593235.1 Vachellia pachyceras | reverse complement strand
AAAAAGCTAGCAAATGTCCCTCATGTGGCACAATTCTATCCCTTGGATTTCCTTTAGTTTGCAAGATGTAATCTCAACCTTCCATCCCATTAACTCTTGAATTAATAAAACAATAATTCCTCTCCACCTCCAGCCATTTGCATGACACAACCAGCAGCAAAAGAGGAGCAAAGTGACTCCATTTACATGAGGAAGAAGAAGAGGAAAAGCTCATGGGAAATCAAGGTAAGTAAGAGAAGCACCTCTTACCATATATCAATCTCTTCCTTGTGATCTTCTCTTCACTTCCCATGGAATAGAAATCTGATTTAGCCTCTCTTTTTCAAGTTTCCTAACCTAGGGTTCTTGAGAGAAAAGTGAGAAAGAGAGGGATTTAAAGCCATTTGTTTGTTGCAATTGCTTCCTCTTGTTGAAAGGAGCATATTGATGATGATGTTGTTGTTGTTGGAGTTGTTTTCATGACTTTGTAAATTTTGAAAATCATGAGAAAATAGGGGTTATGCTGCCCAATTTTCCTCTTCACATAGGAGAGCTAGAATCATGTTTTCCCATGCATGAATGAGAGTTTGTAAACATGAATCAAGTGGTAGAAGTGATGGAAGTTGAAAAATTCATATTGTTGAATATGTGTGCACTGTTTCGGCCTGTGCTGGAACCTGAGAAAGATGAATTGTTTTGATGATTTTGATGCTTCCAATGGATTTATAAGGCAAAATTGTGTAGGTATACAAGTGTTCATGATTTTTAGATGCTTGTATAAGAATTTGGAATTTTTGGAAGTCAAAGAGTAAGGGCTGTGAAATTCGTTTTCCGGAGGCAGTGTAATGTAACATGTTTTTGTGTGGTCAAATGTTATTCAATGACCATGAAAATTTCCAGAATAAAAGTAGACTTATCAAGCTTTAATTGTATAGGTCATATGGATTAATTGGACTTGTGTACTGGGAGATATGAATTTTTGAAATTGTGTCTTGTTTCTGGAATGAAATCTGGAACAGTTTGTATTTGACGAAATTCTGGGAATGATATGGCTGTGATGGTCAGAGTTAAGTATTTTTATATGAATCTATACTGAAAGAGCTTCACATAGGAATTTGAACCACCCCAATTGGATTTCTATAGAATTAATTATGATTTTTCAAAGTTTAGTCAACATGCTGACAGCTTTTGATTACCATGCGAATTTGAGAAAGAAAGTGACCCAATGTAATTGTAAGAACTCCAAGGGAGAAAGTAAGCTTTTAGGTCTAATTTGGCCAATTGGGCATTCACTTTTAATGACTCTAATAATGTCATTACTTATCTAGGGCCATAAAGTGACAAAGAAAAAGCTATGGTTAGAAGATCAAGGTACTTAAGAAGGAGGCAAAGTCTAAAAGGTAGTGAACTTACTTACTTGTATGTGTGTTATGCTTATGTTGTGCATTGATTTGCTATATTGCTTTGCTAGATTATGTGAAGCATGTATGAGTGAATGAAGCTCTGTTTTTATTTTTACTATGCCCATAAGTACATTACACAAAACATTGAGCACGCAACATTTCATTATGTGAACATGAGTCTATGTAAGGCAAGCATCTCATGCACTAGCATTCATCCTACATGCATTGTTTGTAATGTTTGCTACTGGGATTCCTTGAATCTCACCCTCCCCCATTAACCATTTTAGGTACAAGTTCTTTCAAGGGTAATGAGAAAATGCATGAAGTTGAAGCAAGGAATTTGTCATGAGCATGAATATGTAATTATGATGTAATATGTGATGTGAAACCTATGCATGTATGAGTGATGTATGATAGCCAAGAACTTCCAAATGAATGATCAAACATGATTAAGAAATGATTAGAAGTTAGGGTTTCAAAAAGATGAAGTTTGAAAATGACAAGTTTGACTTTTTATCAAAGTGAAGTTGGTCAAACCCCTAAATTTGACCTGTTCCAAAATAGGGTAAATAAACTCCAAATGAGTTGAAAGTTTACATAAAAACAGTTGGCATTGTAAGCTTTAAAACAAGCCAAAGAACACTGAATTTGGAGTTTTTTACTGAAAGTTATTATGTTCCAAAGATTGAAGAAAATCACTGAAAATCTTGGAAAAATGAAAAATTGCCAAATGAACAGTACTTTTTCATGCAGTAAAATGTATCAATTGGACATGCTAATGACTCAATGAGTATTTTTTATTTATAGAGGAACTTATAAGCTTCAAGTAGAAATTGGAAGTACTCAATTTCGATTTTTCTAGAATTAGTTATGAATTTTCAAAGTTGGCCCAAAAATCTGTGAATAGTGACGTGAATAGTAACCCTAAACTTGAAAATTTTATTTTTCACTCTTTGGTTACTCTAAGTCAATAAAGGCCTAAAGATGCTTCCAAATAGATATTTAATGAAGCTAAAGGTAAAGATTAAGGAGCGTCACAGGGGGTGAATTGGTCTTAAATAAAAATTGCAAATTAAGAACACAAGGCCTGTTTGGTAACCATGGGCTTATTTTCATAAGCACGTTTAACAGTGCTTTTCCGCAAAACGAGACAATCTCCTCTACATATTTGCATCAGCTTATGTGAATAAGCACTTATAAGTGGCTTATGGCAATTTGCCAAACGGGCCCAAGGATAAGAACAAAGTCACCGAGAGTGAAGATGGAAGATGAACACAAAGATTTATCCTGGTTCGGTCTCCTTGACCTACGTCCAGTCCTTAGGGTACCCCCGAGATTTCCAAATCCACTATAAGAAATAGAACAGGCTTTGCAAGCCTTTACAACCTGGGATTCACTCCCCCTTTCGCTTTTCACTATAACAGAATATAACACCCTCTGTTTTCTAACTCACTTTCAGCCCAATATACTCAAGATCCCGTTCTTGAGTTTCTCACAAGTTAACAAGATATTTTGACCTCAGATAGCTCTCTAAAAAGAGTGGATGGCAAATAATGAAGCTCAGAGAGAATTAATGAAAGAATACAGAGAATGTAATAAATGCAGCTCTTAATGCTCAATATATTCGTTGTTGTTCTCTGTAATGAACGCTGGTCCTTTTATAGCTGAGAGTTGATGAAGTATCCGTTAGACTGCATTCAATAGCCGTTACTCTCATCAACGATCAATTGCTTCTGCATTAATGGCATTTAATGCTTCTGAGTCAGACGACGGCGAATGATGCAGAAGAACGTTTATGTCTATGAACCTCGAACCATGCTTTGCTTCTTTCCTCATTGAGTGTTTTGAGCTCCTGCATTTATGAGGGCAGTCAGTATTCAAAATGTCGTTACACAAATAAGGAAAGTAGGTGAGCAACGTAGGTTGAGTGTATCAGACATAAAGCTATCAGTGAGAGAGAGAGAGAGATGGTACTCGAGCATAAGCTTTTGATACTCGAGTGATGCTTATAAAATTTCAATGAGAAGTTCAATGCTTTGATGTAATGCTCGAGTGTTATGTGAAAGTGTTTTGAAAAGAATCAAATACTCGAGTGATAAATCTCAGTGCTTGAGTATTAATAACACTTTCTAAGAATACTCGAGTATTCTGTGCAAGTGATGAAAAATAATTTTGTCAAATCATAATACTCGAGTGTTGGAAACACTTGAAGTGAATGCTGGAAGTATTGATATAGAGTATTGATGAACAGTGAAAATTTCTAGCCCGATACTCGAGTGATGAAAAACTGGTACTCGAGTGTTAGCAATGCTGGCAGTCAATACTTGCAGTGTTGGCTTCCATTGTTGAGAGTTAAGCCACAACACTCGAGTGCTGGAAATCTATGCTCGAGTGTTATCTCTGCTGGAAGCTTTTACTTGAAGTATTACTTGACAGCACTGTCAAAAATCACAACACTCAAGTGTTACAAATGCAGTGCTCGAGTGTTGGCTATACTATTACCCAATGCTGGAAGTGCTATTTGACAGTGTTGAGAAAAATGGTCAACACTCGAGTGCTGAAATTTAGTGCTCGAGTGTTGGCAATACTTCCAGCCGTACTTGAAGTATTAACTTGAAGTGTTTTCAAAAACCTCAATACTCGAGTATTATAAACCTAGTGCTCGAGTATTGGCTTCTGCTGTCAGCTTACACTTGCAGTACTCCATGACATCATTGTTTTTAAACATTGTTTTAGCCTAATGCTCGAGTACTGACTTGCAATACTTGAGCATTGGCAACACTCTATGCCAATGCTTGAAGTGTTTACTCAAAGTATTGTTCAAAAACTCATTTTCAGAGCACAGTGCTCGAATACAATATTACAACACTCGAGTACTGACAATACTTCGTGTCAATACTTGGAGTGTTAACTGAGAGCACTGAATTTTCTTAAGTTTAAAACATGTAGTGCTCGAGTATTGAATTCTAATGCTCGAGTACTGTCAACACTTTGATAAAACACTCTTGAAACTTGGATTCTGAAATCATTTTGCAATCTTTTATCATAATTTTGTTATCATCAAAACAAGGTATCAACATTCTCCCCCTTTTTGATGATGACAAAACTAAAAATCAGATTTTCTAAAGATTATAACAGATATCATAGCACATAAATAGATAAGCATCATTAGATCATTCTAAACAAGATTAAATTAAATTAATTCACCAAGATCAAACTGAGTTAGTCATAACAGGAGTACAAAAGCAGTTAAAAAGAAATTACAAATAACATAGTACTGAAATGACACAAAGCATGACAGAATCTGATTTCTTCTCCCCCTTTTTGTCATCAACAATAAGGGTCAGTGAGAGGGAGAGGGTGGAGCATCAGTGGTGGATAGAGGTATATCAGACTGAGGGTCCACACTGAAGGGCTGAGGATCATGATGGAGAAAAGAAGAAGAAAAATCTATCATGGTAAGTAAGTTAAGGAGAAGGATCCTCAGGTGAGGGTGCTGGTGGAGGAGGAGGATCAGAAGTGGAAGCTTGAGATTCTTCAATGAATTCTTCAATGGACAGCACTCTGTTATCCAAGCCACTCACCTTGCTTTTCAAATCCTCAAACTTCTCCAAAATAACAGACTTGAACTGAGAAAGATCCTCAATCAGCTTAGTAACTGCAATATCCAAAGTTTTACCAGTGAAATGATCATTGGTAGCCTATAATGCACTTTTAAGATATGCCTCAGTGTTGGATCTGAAAGTGGCTACAAATCCTTCACCCATGGTTCTAAATTCAGTTTCCAAGAACTGTTGAATAGCAGCAGTAGCAAATGATGGAGCAGTGGAAGGCTGAGGAGGAGCAGAGGACTGAGCTTCATCTTGACCTTGTGAAGCAGCAGAAGTGGCCCTTCTCTTTCTCTGTTTGGTCTGTACTTGTGGGTTCTCAATGCTTATATTCATTCTTCGAAGATGGGTTTCTCCAAATGAAGTTGGCTTAACTACTTTGTCCAAAATGTACCAAATTTTGAGATTTTTCAAAATAAAGGAGACCAAAGAGGGATATGGTACAGTCATTCCTTTTTAGCCTGAGTGCACAAACCTCCACATCTCATCAAATACCAACTCTCCAAAGTTTCTCTTTTCCTTCTTCATAATTCTTGCCATGTTGCTGTAATCTATGGAAGCAAAGTGAGTATAATTTCCACTTTTATTCACTATACATCTAGAATAGATGTAGTGAATAATTCTTTGCAAAGGTGGCATAGCTGAGGGCAAGAATTCCAGAAAAGGTTTCTCCAGGTCTCAACAGTCCAAAAATTTCATCATTAGATAAGGTGGACAAAGTCTCATCAAACCTAGGAATCCATTCAGAGTCTCAGAGGTAATAGAAATTTCTTCGAGTATCTCCAACAACAGGAGTAGGTCGATCTCTGAAGATGAAGAAACTTAGTCCAAAGTATATTGGGCCATTCCAAATTTTAGACAGAGTCGGACTTGTAGCATATCGGTTAGCATTACCCTCAAACCTGAGTTTGATTTATAATGTCTTCCATATTTCTTAGTTAAAGAAATACAATCCTGACCAAGCACATGTTATAGAATATGAAAATATTGCATTATATTGTTATATAAAAGAATTTAGAAAATCACAATGATAGTATTTTGGGAATTCTTCTCGGCCTGACCTGGAAAATGGGGAAGATGAATTGTTTTGATGATTTTGATGCTTCCAATGGATTCAAAATGAGTTTTTGTGTAAGGTATAAGTGACCCCAAGTTTATGGAAGCATTAGAAAATCATAGAGATAAGTTTAATGCTCTAAGGTTATGTAATTCAAGGGGAAGTTTAAGGGAGTTTTACATTGATTTTTATATTGGAAATGGCTTGTGATTAAGGGCCATCATGTTATGAATTGTGTAGGCAAGAGTTTGGTGTAAGGGATTAATTTTCCAAATGGTCAAGAAAGCATTCAAGCTAAAGGAAAATTAAGAGCTAAAGGTAGCAAGACCATCTAACCCTAATCTAAATTGTTTTGAAAATAATTGATGAATTATGCATGCCTTGTTGAAAATTGATGATGATAAAGGTGTGAATGTGTCCTTCATATGCTATGGCCATTTGCATTTATATGTTACATGTTGCACTTTTATACATTCACACATATGCTTAAAGTTGTCATGCAATTTGTGAAATGTGTTAGATAGTTTTGCTATTGAGATTTCCAAAAATCTCATTATCCCCCAACCAACCATGTACGTACAAGCACAAGCAAGGGTAAGAGCAAAGTAAATGGTGATTGAAGATGCCATGTGATAATATTGCTTGTGAAATTATGTATAATGTTTGGAATTTAAATTTGATTATGTTGTGTAATATGTAAATTAAATTCTTACATATGTGGTAGCCATGAAGTAGTGAATGTAAGCTTTAGATATTCACAAATGCATGGTTGATCATGATCAAAAGAAGCCTAAAAGATAGCATGTCAAATTATGAAGTTAAAGTTATAATTTTGACTAATTGTCCAATGTGAAGTTGGTCAAACCTCCTATTTTGACCTGTCGGGAAGTAGAGCAAATGAACTCTAAATGAGTTGAAATTTTCCTAAAAATATTTCATGTTGCAAGCTTTTAAACAAGCCAACGAACACTGGATTTGGAGTTTTGTACAGAAATTTATGATGTTCCAAATTTTGAAGAAAATCAACAAAAATCTGGGAAAAATGAAAAATTGCCAAATGAACAGTACATTTTTAAGTATTAAACTGTATCAATTGGGAAAGCTAGTGACTCAATGAGTATTTTTTCCTTATAGAGGAACTTATAAGCTTCAAATAGAAATTGGGAGCACTCAATTTTGAATTTTCTAGGATTAGTTATGAATTTTCAAAGTTGGTCCGAAAAACTGTGAATAGTAACTTTCAAAAGTTGAAAGTTTTCATTTTGAATCTTTTGGACCTTATAAGCAAATTGAGGCTTCCCTTTGGTTCCAAATCAATATAAAATGAAGCTAAAGGCAAGGTTAAGGTGTGTTACAGATCCGACCCTGGACGGTTGATATATGCCAATTAGGGTAAGTTTTGAAATGGGGGACGCAGGAAGCAACCACCATCACATTTTCTCTCATTTCTCTCATCTTTCACACTCCACAACCCTAATCTTATCTATCTATCATCACTAATCCATTCATGCATCTCCATCCATCCGGAGTCCAAAACTACTTGCTATGAGTAGCTGAGCATCTCCCTTCCTCTTGGAGCTGAAGATGGTCTGAGTTCAATGTGCCAAAAAGGGAGTAATAGTTTTCAATATGTATTTATGTTATGGATTACATAGTTTCTGAGTTAGAACTTGTGATTTGTACTAAATACTTGGTCTCGGTCGAGCCAAACTTGGATTATTTTTGTATTGAACTTGCTTTGTGTTTGACTTGGTATAGTGAAGTCTCATTTCTACCTATTCAATGAGATCTTTGTTGTTCTCTTCTATCTTCCTTATTGTGCTTGATTTTAGAGGCAATTTGTGTTGAGTTGAATTTTTCACTTGGTGACTTCCGTACACATACTAAGTGTTTTTAAAGGGTTTCATGGAATGGAGTTCATTCATGGAATTTCTAACCCGGCGAGTTGTTGTGGTTTACATTACGAAATTTAGTGCGAAAACTATCACTTTCCTCATAATTTGTGAACTATGATGGCCTTCATCTTTTTCAAGAGGAAAATCATTATCCAACGTCTTTTACACTTAAATCCTGCTTTTGTTGTTTCCCAAAATCCAAAAATACTAAAAAGAGATTTTACTTTGTATTTAGCCTTTAGGTGCATGGCAATTTTGAATCAAAAATGATTTTCCTTTGCAAAGCGAACTTAAACACAAGCTAGTAACTAGCGGTACACAAAGCTAGCATTTGTCCAGGAGTACAAAGTTTTAAGTGTACGAGAATTTGATTGAGCTATATTTCTTTACTAGTTTTGCCTACATTTCAAAAGTATTTAATGCAATTTTGGCCCATTATGACCTTGCTTGAGCTTAATTTGGAAACAATAGTTGTTGGTTTTGATTAGCTTGAATTTGGGGTATAATTGCCAGGAAATATTACTCATTTATACTTAATTCTAGTCATGAGCAAGAGATACTTTAAATCATTGCTACTTCATTTCAGGAACTCTAGCAAAGTATGTAAGGAAGCAGCTTTGGAACATTTCACCGAGGCCAAAAATCAAGCATGCAGCAAAGAACTCTCGAGAAACGTTCACCGCGGTGAATATCACGCATCAGTTACCAAAAATAGGCTCCAAATGGAAAGATTTACTGACCCACGCAAAAGATCTAACCCAGAACGGTTGAAAAACCCTATTTAGGGTAAATTTCGAAGAGAGGCCTGGGGGATGCAGCAGCCAACTCTGAATCATATTTTCCATCTCTTCTATTATCTTCTCTCATACTCTCTCATCTACATCCATAGCCACCACCTCCATTCTTCACTTCTAGACCACCATGCATCCTTATTCTTCCACCAAGAGCACTGAGCTGACCACCATGAGCAGCTAAACCTATCTCTTCCTCTTGGAAATGAAGATAGCCTGAGTTTAAGAGCTTTAAAAGGGGATTAGTAGTTTCAATTTGTATTTCAGTTATAGATTAATTAGTTGATGAGTTAGGACTAGTAATTTATAATTAAATACTTGGTTACGGTTGTACTAAACTTGGATTCATTTATGTATTGATTTGCTTAGTGTTTGACTTGGTAGTGTGAAATCTCATTTCTACCCATTCAATGAAATATTTGTTGCTCTCTCTTATCATCCTAGTTGTGATAGATATTGGAGGTGATCATGTTTTGAATTGGATTTTCACTTAGCAATTTCTCTACACACAAAGTGATTTTAAAGGGTTTCATGGAATGGAGCTCATTGCATAGAATTTCTAACCCAGCGAGTTGTTGGGGTTTTTCTTAACGAAACTTAGTGGAAACCACTGCTCTACCTTATCTTTTATGAACTATGATAGCCTAAACCTTTTTTAAGAGGAATTCATCATCACATAGTTTTTGCATTTCACTATTTTGTTTGTTGTATTCCCATAATGCATGAGAAAAATGAGGAGATGAAACGAGGAAGAAAATATCTCCAGAAAACTATAAAAAGGATTTACCAGAGAAAAGTTACTTTTACTGAGGTAAATTGTAACTAAAGTAAGTAACTAGATAGTAACCAATTCCATTAGCCTAACTAAGTTGCTAAAAGGCCAAATACACCTAATTAATGTTGCTTTATGAGAGCCATAAGAAGCTTGACAAGTGGCAAGATCTTATGCTTTAAGGTTAAAACTTAGTGATCGCGTTTTGATCTCAACCATACAAGTTTAGAAGAGTCTTCAACAAGCTGTTTCTTCTCTCCTTCTCCCATTTGTGACTGTCACTTTCCTCCCCCCGTTCAAGCTGTAATATCCCAAATTTTGTGAACGGAAATAAAGGCCAAACTGATAAATTACGAAATGATTTAAGGCGCATAGATAAGAAAAATAGAAAGGAAATGCCTATGGATAAGGAAGATCATGAGCAACTAAGTCCATAATCTTGAGAATTTTAAGTAAAAATGACTAAAGGGCAAAATGGTCATTTTGGAATGGCGTCTTTTGCTCCCAATTTTCTGCCCACGAAATGTCGGTCTAATGGCTGGAAGAAGAGGGAATTTTTCTGTTTTAATAATTCACCACTTAATGCAATGGAAGGCTAAGATCTCATCTTGTAACATAAGCTTAATCTAAGGGATCTAATTGTACCACACACTTAATATTTGTTGGCTCCTCATTGGCTCTTTAAAAGAAACAATAATGGCTGTAATTTGCTGGTTAAAATCTAGTTTCATTAACCAAACTGGATCACATTCGGTTACTTTTACCGATTGCACTTTTTACTGGAAAACTTAACTTTATTCCCGTAAATCTTTTTTCTACTTTTTTGGAGATATTTTCTTCCTCATTTAATCTCCATATTTTCCTCTTAAATATAAAAAATTTATTATCCCCAAAATACCCCTTGACTTCCTCAAATTTTACAGGATTAATTCATCTTGTCCAAAATCCTTGAAAACGTACAATTAGAGAGCAAAATTCTTGTAGGGCCTTGAAAAATACTACATTTTTCACTGATTCTCTAGCCCTTTTCCTTTTTCCAAAATTCCCTCTAGATTGTCCAAAAATTAATTTTTGAAATAATTATATTTCAGGAATTTTCGGGTTTTTTTCCCGATTTTCGGTGGAATCGCCTTAATCGTACAACTGGCAATAATTTTATTAAATACAATAAAATTCACTAAATTTTTCTATGCCCTGAACTCAACTGACTAAGGTCTCTTGATACCTCAAATAATTATTTTCGACCATTAAATCTTCAAAATTCTATAAATAAAATTCTAGGCCGATTTTCAACAATCCGTCGAATATCTGTCAATCAGTGACTTCTGCTCTATCTTTTAGGCCTCTGTGAATTTTTCTGATATTTTGGTCAACATTAACTTTTTGACTTTGACTTTGACTTTGTCAAATGACCAAAATGCCCTTACACTTTCTCTTAATGACCAAAATGCCCTTACACTGTCTAACTTTTCATAATTCCCATTTTTCCCTTGACTTGGTCGCCCTTGATCTTTTGTGTAATGACCTTTGAGTACTTCCCAGTAGGTCACCCATCCTGAGATTGCTCCAGGGCAAGCACGCTTAACTGCGGAGTTCTCATAAAATTTCTTCCGCTGAGCCAGATATGACTTTGGGTTATTCAGCCCATTGGCATCAACTTTTTCCGCTCTTTCTATCTGTGGGTTTTAACTTAACTTCTGACTACTGGTTTAGCCCTTTTTATCCAATGACCATATTGCCCTTGATCTTTATACTTAATGCATTTATGTTCCTCGCTCACATTCTTAGTAGTATCAAAGCCTTAAGATTAAATTGATCAGTGTCTATTTGGTCCATTGACATCTTATCTTTCTGTACTTTACTTCTGGGCCTTATCTTATCTCATAACTATCAGTTTGGCCTCTATTTTAATTTACATAAAGTGGTGGATATTACATTTCTCTCCTCCTTAAAATAAATTTCGTCCTCAAAATTTACACATCTGAGTCAAAATCTTAAGCTCTTAACTTTTATCTTTTCTTTCATTTTCCTCACTTACTTTCTCTGGCGCAAGCCCTTGCCAGAGTACTTTTATATTTAATTGGGAAATAGGAAATTTCTAGTGCATGAGACTCAGACTCGGGGGGTAAAGCCAAACAATAACTATTCTTTCATCTTTAGATATTCTATACATTTCTTTGACTAGGCTTATTTAGCCTTAAGGACTGACATAATCTTCCTTATTGGAGATACCCTCAAAGGTATTTGATCTCCAACTTTAACTTTAACAGTCGTTTTCTCTTATTGGCATGAATTAATTCTGATTTGTAACATCTCTTTAGCTTTATATTCTAAGACGTTCTATGACTGTCTCATAATCATGCCAATTTCTCTCTTTACTATAGCTTCTTGATCTTCACTATCCGACCATTACTTTTTGAAAAATAAAATTTCTAAGGAAATCTTATTTATTGCCTAAATTTTAATGGTCATTTCATTCGATCAGCCTCATTCTTTACTGACTTTTACTATTTGTAACTTTTTTGTGTCTTTGCCTTTAACTCACCCTTAAATCTTTTCTTTCAATACCTGGTGAGTTCGTATAATTTCTAGGGTTCTCTGTCTTTCTTTCTTTCTTAACTCATACTTATAGCCTCATAGTAGGCTTTATAGAGTTATAACATTCCTTTCTGAACTTCAGCACTCCAATGGAGAAACTTTTAAGTTTTCTCACTTCCCTTGGTTCTTTTGTGCTTTTATAGTTCAGAGAAACTTTTACTTTACTTTTTAGATCTCATGTTACTTAACTAGCTTCGTAATCAATTGCTCACAATTATACTGGAGGCTTTAAGCTTCAATCTGTGAAGCTTTATGATATTCTTTATTTCTCAGCTTATATTTCTCTATAACTGGCCTGATTATCACTCATTCAGGACTTACAGTTTTGCTCTTTACTTTCTTTACTTTCTTTCCTGAGGAATTGGGAATAAGCTCATCTTGATTGACAGTCAGCTATCTATAGAAATAATTAAGGGTACTCTCTATACTAGCTAACCATCGTGAGGACGCCTTCGTATCTTAATCTTAGCCTCTGGTCATTTCATTCTCATGTCCCAAAGAGTAGCATAACGCTTATGACTCTGAGCCATAAAGACTCTCCTCTTGCTTTAATTGGGTCTGTAGACCTTAAGAGCTCTTTTGCTCTTCTAGAGGTATATCGCCTCTTCTTATCTCTGGAACTTCTGATACTAGAGCCATTTTATTCTTTTGAACCTTTAGACCATCAAGCATAAGCTAAGGTTAAGTCGTCTATCCTCAATGGTAGCTAGTCTGATAATTCCCCAAGATTAATCGTAGAAGCTGACATGTCTTCTTAGGCTTTGCTCAATCCTCTTTTCCTCTTGCATTTCACTAGAGCATTTTCTTTTCCTTTCATGCTTCTTAACTCATTCTTCTCAGGCCATATCTCTTTTGTTATACAGCTTGAACTTTCTGACATTGATTCATCTCTTTAACTAATTCATTCAATGCCTGTTCAATGCCAAACTGCTATTCTTCAGGATCTAACAATCCTTACTGCTTTTCTGATCATTGCTGTAACATTGCAGAGAGAGGAGTTTCATTCTGTTCATCTTACTGGCTTATCTGGTACCCAAACTATTCAAGGGATTCTGTCCCTGACTGTTTTTAGCCCATTTTCTCTCTCTTCGTATTGGGAATGGTTTATTCCATGTGCCCTACTTTTACTGTTTTCTTTCTCTTGTAGGACAACATGAGAAGCCCACAATGGTTTCCCATTGGAGTTCTTTTTGATTCATGTCTATCAGGAATATGCTTCTCCCTATCTATCAGGAAGTAACTTACCTTGTGTTAGGGCAATTAGTCCCACGTACCCCTGTCTATTAGGGTTTGCCTTTCTTCCTGTCTATCAGAAAGTGGCTCGCCTAACTGCGGTGACTTTAATCATCATATGCCTGACTGTGGCGTTTCGCCTAACTGCGGCGATGGCATAGGAAAATCACCATCCCACACTCTAGAGAGATACTTTTTAGCTAACGCATTCACTTGTATGATTTCTATTGGGTACTTCCTCCGCTCATCATAATACAACATAGCTTGTTCCAATCAGGGAACCTTCTTTGCTTTCTTACTTATTTAGCAGTGGCATTTACTGATGAGAATTTCATTTCTCATTTTCATACTTTGCCTGAGAATCACACCCTTCT
>JANTPZ010144849.1:2623-38093 GCA_025593235.1 Vachellia pachyceras | reverse complement strand
AAAGGGGGAGATATGAGGGACCAAGTCATGGGAACGAGTGGACAAGGGAGTGGATTTGGCTTGTCGTACCATGTTGCCCATTTCGACAGAGTCACCAATCCAGAATCTATAGGGATTGGCCTGAAGACCTTGATGTCTCAGAGCTCTCTCTAACCTCTTTGGATTAAACCATAACCATATTGCCATCTTCCAAATCCATCGTACCACTGCTATTACTGCCATCCATTTCACCACTACTGATATTACTGATGCTTCTGCCATCTCTCTCTCCCTGTGAGAGTGTTCGTGCTTGTGTACTTGTGTTGCATATCTAATTATCTACATGTATATATATAATCCTAGGGTAGAGGAGAGAGTAAATTATTGGGGAAATGAGTTTCAAATCCCAAGTAAGGGACTTAACCATCAAATGGTCCCAAAGATTCAAAAAATTATTATAAGGTCCTAAGAATAGCTGCTGAGGTTGTTAATGAAAGCTGCTGAAGTTGTTAATGACAACCTCAACAGCCACTCTTGGAAACTTATAATAATTTTTTAAATCTTTGGGACCATTTGATGGTTAAATCCCTTATTGGGACCTATAACTCATTTTCCCTAAATTATTCTCCTGCTATACGTGACCTGTTTAACTGATTTCTTTGGATTAATCGAGTTAGTTAATATAACATATCCTTTAATAAAATATTCTAATCATCTTCAACTCACTCCTTCCTTCTTTTACTTGATTATTGTTCATTGTTCAGAGAGTATGAATAGAAATAAATTAAGAAAAAATTGACAAATAGAAAAGATAGTCTTACAGATCAACTTTCCAATTATACAATAATCTTTCGTACTTACGTATTGACATGACATATATTATTGAATTATATAACCAAAAATCTTGTGTGCCGGCCAACGCTACCGGTTCATTTCGTTCTTGTTTTTTTTTATTTTGTGTCGTCTCAAGATAATCAATCATTTTTAGGAATTAATAGTAGTATACTGATTTCACGTACGGAGTTGGAGTTTATACTTTGTTTATTTAGGATTTAAAAATATTTAGTATATTTATTTGCTATATTATATCATATTATTAATCTGTATTTTTGTTTTTTATTTTGTTAAATGTCAGTGGTCCTTCATGCATATTGTTATCCGATGATGTCAGTGGTCCTGCACATGGTAGATAGGATGTATCCAATGGATGTGTTTTTCACCCAATAATGGATCGATTAGCTAATGTACCAATTTATCGATTGAAGACTCCACAAATTATTTTGCTATAAGCAACTAGATAAAATCTAATATATAATCACCATCATGAAGGTACTTATGATAACACCTTCAACATGATTGTTTTCAATGTAATATGTATTCAACAAAAAAAACTGACATGTATAAGCTTATTTGGATTAGTGGTAATAGTTTCTTTTCCAATATAACTTACGGTCTATAAAATAAATATGTAAGATGAGTTTTACCACGATTTATATTAACATACTCCTTTTGGCAAGGGAGGATCAAGAAAATCCTATTGATTGCAATTTTCTCCAAACCCCCGGGAAAAACATGGAAAAAATGCTCTAATGATACGATCCCGCCATCACCTTAGAATGAAATGGGCGATTGAGCTGACATAGATGTTATTGTTGGCATTTTTTTACGTCTTCCATTTGTTAATCTCTTCCACAAAGGAGCTGAATGAAACCGAAGTTTCACATTTGGTTTTGAATCAGAGACATTAAAAATGATGAATCAACATCGACTATAACCTCTAGCCTTCCAAACTAAGACACATAACCTATTATGCCAATATTATCATTATGCATTGATTATTTTTATCAATGGGTCAACGCATAACCTATTATATATGCCAATAGTATCAATGGTACATACATTGAGCATCAATTCTTTTTATAGGAAGCAATAGTATCATTATGCCAAACACGCTAATATTTGGAATTAATTAAGAGATCTCTCAAGAACTTTCACAATATCTTGTGACTTTAGGCTTTTGCTTTAACATTTGAAACTCACGATACGATTGCTTTAAATAAAGATTAATATTAATTAGTCTAATCAATAATTGCAATGGATGAGTACTTAAATTAAATGTTAATTTTTTTGTACGTTAGATGACCATCAATATAATAAATAATTAAATATATCAATAGGATAAAAATATTTTATAAAAATGTTAATTTGAATTGATGGCAAACCTAATTCTTTTATATCTGTGTTATATTAAAATTTGTCATACCGAATTTATGATATAGTACTCTATCATTGCATAATTATCGAGTAAGCTTTCAATCAATGTGATTCATTCAGGTCAAAAAAAAAAATTCAATGTGATTCATGTATATCTTTTAAGGGATACAATCTATAAGAATAAAAGTATCAATAGCTTGTATCTATAAGAATAAAAGTATCAATATCTTTTAAGTTTCAACTAACTTTTTCTCAAGAAATTAAGGAAGTTATAAAACCACTTTATATTATATATATTTTGAAATATTTACATATATTATTAGAATATATCAGTTTATAAGTAAGATATATTATTTAAGAAAAAATAGTAAATATTTATTTAGCATTTTTAATTACTCCAAAAAGATCAATAGCTTGTATTAGCAACGGTAAGTATAACAGTTGTGTCTTTATATGGATATATATGTACAGCCACTGAATATATTATTGAATTATATACCGGTAAACTTTTTTGCCCGCCAAAGCTATTGGTTCATGTCGTTCTTGTTTTTCTGCATCTTTCCAAGATAATCAATCATCTTCATGAAGTAATAATATTATAGTAATTTCACGTACGGAGTTGGAGTTTTATACTTTGTTTATTTAAGGTTTAAAATTGTTTAATATATTAATTAGTGTTTTTTTTTGTGATCCGATGACGTCAGTGGTCCCGCATCATGCATATATGTTTAATTACATGGTATATCAGTGGTCCTACGTATGGTAGATCGAATAAATCTAATGCTTCAATGCATCCTTTAACATAATAATTGATTGACTTTGTTATAAGATTAAAAAATTAAATAAATACTTAATTATTATGCATATTTTAAAATATTTATATGCATAATTATATTATATATCAATTTATAAGTAAGACACATTAAGTTAGAAAAAAATAGTAAATATATAAATTAATTAACTTCCTAAACCTCTTAAAAAAATCAACTAAATTTTATATTAAATATAGAATATAGTATACTTTTGTTGAGGGGCCGTAGGTTAAGTGGAAGACGAATAACACCGCTTGATCACATCAGGTTTAGGTACATAACATTTGGAATTATGAGATTTCTCAAGAAGTCTCACAATATGTTGTGACTTTTTATGTTTTTCTCGACTTTTTTTAATGTCCCTTTAACACAACATGGTAGTTGGGTAATGCACAAATGTTCTAGTAAATATTGGTTTAACATTTAAAAATCATAAAATGGTAGATTTTAATAACGAATTAATATTAATTAGGTTATATCAATATAATTGCAATTGATGAGTATTTAAAATAAATCTGAAAATTTTTACACATTAGACGACTATAGATTATCAATAACAATGACTGAATACATCGAGATAAACAATATTTTATAAAAAAATGATATTGATGGCAAACCTCATTCTTTTATCAATATTATATCAAAATTTGTGGATCATATCAGATTTCTGATGTCGTAATCGCATAATTATTAATTAAGTTGTCAATCAATGAGATGCTGAGGTTACAAGAGCTCTTTTTGGATATATTTAAGAACGCGATAGAGAATTACTTTTACGCAAGTCGAGGTAAATATGTGGAGGAGATTATATCGTTTTACGGAAAAACACTGTAGAATATGCTTATAAAGAGTAAATAAACTTTTCCAAACAAGCACATTACATTAAACTTGTTATATACACCAACTTTCTAATGTCAACATCTCATTCACATATTTATAAATTTAGTTTTTAACCTTCATGAGGCATGCATTTCTTTTAAGTACAAGTTATGGATTACTATATCTTTTGTTTTCTAGTTTCTATGCTTAATTTCAATTCAGGTGAGAAAAAATATTGACTGCAATATTATTTTTCTTTCATAACTCATTTCGTCCATTATACTCTCTACAAAGGGTTTAAACTTAAAATATCACACTTACAAAAAAAAAACCTTAAAGAAACTAACCTATCCATGCATAAACTTTTAAGTTACCACTCCCTCTAGTTTAAAAATATAAGCTTTAAATTTGTGAGGGGTTATAGTTTTTTTAATATAAACTACAGTTTGATTTTTTCTTATTATATAATGATTTTTCCCTAATTTCATCTATAATTAATTATATCTATCTTTCATCTCTTCCCCCCTTCATTTTCTCTCCTTTTTTATTCTTTCTCTCTCTGACTCACTCTCTCCATAAATAAGTGTGTTTTAACAAAGTAAATTACATTATTTTGCATATTAATTATTTTAAATCAATTTTAAACAAAATTTTGAATTACGCAATTTAGTTATTTAGAGCTTATATTTTGAATGTGAATGATTTCTAAATGAATGTGATCTATAAACATAGGAACACATGACACATGGACGAAGCTATAGGCTTCTGATTTAACCACCAGGATCAAACTGCCCCTTGCTTCTTTATTTATCCATCAATCCCAAGGATCGAATTCGGAGTCGTAGAATCCAGCGAAATCATCCAGCTTTGCGATATTTAAGCATTTAAGAGTACTTGAACTTGAACATAATAAAGAGATCACAATTTACGCAGAATGAGTTGAACACCGTGTCTAGGCTGAAGAGTGATGAAGGTGATGAGAGCATGAGAATATGTTGGGGAAAGCTCGAAGGAGAAACGTTGTAGAATCAAAGACAAAGCCATTTTAGCTTCCAACAAGGCAAAGTTCTGGCCAATGCAGATCCGAGGACCGAATGGGAAGAATGGAACACTATTAGTAACTTTTGATGCCTTTGAGATCCCCTCAGAAAATCTGTCCGGTTTGAACTCTTTGGCATCATCTCCCCAACACTGTTGGTCATGGTGCATCATAAGTATTGGTAAGCAAATCTGTACTCCTCCAGGAACTAACAATTTCCCAAGTTTCTTGTCCTTTTCAACATATCTCTCTACCCATGCTATTGGTGGATATAACCTCAGAACCTCGTACAAGATCATTGTAACCTGCAATGTCAAATTTCCTAAGTATACACATGTTTGTGGTTCAATATAGTACCATTGTTAGTCCCTGTATAGTTTGGTCTTGGTCTCCAAAATTTTATAAATATTTGATCTAAATTTAACAATTGATCCCTAACTATATAATTTTAATGAATTTTGGTTTCAATCCTTATACTTCGATTTATACCGAGTCATAATAAAATTATAAGGATCAAAACATACGAATCAAAACTAAAGTTGAGTCAAACTGTAAGGACCAATGATATTAACCATTATGCGTTCTGTATGTTTTGATATGTCAAACATGCTTACAATCTTAAGGCGACTTAGTGCTTCAAAGTCTGGTTTTTGGTTGCCAAGGACTTGCTGGACTTCTTCCCTTGCACGTGCTTGCCAATCAGGATACTTGCTCAATAGCATCATGGTCCAGTTCAGTAAAGCTGAAGTGGTTTCTTGTCCTGCTATGTAGAATAACTTGCATTCCTCTACCACATCTTTCAAACTCAACCCAACGTTGTTGATGTTCTTGTCGTTTCCCTGTTCTTCAATCTCTTTTTGATTGGATTCTAATAGTATTCCTAGCAAGTCATTCTTTATGGTTTCACTTTCCTTCATGGCTTCCTCCTTTTTGTTGATAATGTTCTCTAGGGTAGCTTCTACATTTCTATCAATTTCCTTCATCCTCTTGTTCTCCTTAGTTGGTACAAACCTACAAAATCATTTCATTTCATGATCAGTACTTTATCTACAAGTGACGAATATGGCAGAGACAGAGAGGGAGTACTGGAGAGCCTTCATGACGGCCAACGCCGGCTCTTCCTCTCCTTCTTGGAATATATCTCTCTCTCTCTCTCTCTCTCTCTCTCTCTGTATATAGCAAAAATAGCAATTAATTAATTGAAGGCATCTTGACACGCTGGCAACTAAAATTAATTATATATCTATATCTTTTCTTTTTCCCATCATTTTTTCTCACATTCGTCTTCATAAATAAAGGCACGTTAAAAAATTATATCTTTTATACATTTATTTTTTAAATAATTTTAACCATTAATTTATTTTGCATAATTTGAATAATTGTTACTTTGTGCATGGGACCTTTTCGTAAATAAGTTGCTTATTTGGAAACTCAGAGTAAATTTTCCTTAATTTTATTTGTTACGCTAGGGCTCGATTGGCATCCCACGGATGTAGACTTCGGATTGACACCAGAGAATTAAAATAGTTCACAGTATTTAGATTTAGCAAAAAATGTTAATTATTCTGATGACCAATTATTACTTTGAATAAAATTATATGGAAAATTTAACGACCACAAGTTGAAGAGGAGTCTATTCCAAAAGATTAGCGAATTAATAGGAAAAATATCTTTAGACTTGCAAAGCACACCATTGTGAGGGTCAAGGCTTCACAATATGGGCAAGGAACCTTAACCACAGCCTCCATCTGTGGCTATCAAAAATCAAATATTTACATATTAAAGCAAAATAAACTAAAAAATTAAAAAAAATCCAAAGTAGTTGAAAATGGACCAATTTGAAAAGGATGGTTCCATAATTATATTAGCCTGGAAAACGACATAATTATTGCTTAAAATAGGATTCATCAACCTGATAAAAAAAGCGGATCCTCATTGGCGACCTGACTGAGATCAAACTAACCTCTTTGATCGTGAACGTTCATCTCCCCAACCTCTTCATCATCACAACGTTCGATTTTAAGGTGCTTTTTTATTGTAAGTGAATCCTTACAATCTTTGATCTTGGTGTTTTTTTCTCTAGTCTTTGACATGTTGGTGATTTTCTGGTTCATGGGCGTGTGGCTTTTTTTTTTGACTGATCTTTGAGTTTTAATTTTGTAAAGGGTAAATCGATATGAGCATGTTAATTTTTGCACACTACACACAATCTTCCAGATGATTCTTACACGCTTGACAAAATTAATGTGTGAAAAATTTATTATTTATATATATAAACTACGAAGGAAAAAGCTCACAAGGATCTCAATTTCAAACTTCATATATGTTGGCTCACACTAAATGTACGAAATTATTATTCAAGTTTTTGGAGAATGATACGAACACCATGGTCTGGCTTAAGAATAATGACGAGAGAAGGAGAATGAGAATATGTGGGAGAAAGCTCAAACTAAAAGCTCTGTAGAATAAAAGAGAGAGCCATTTTAGCCTCTTACAAGTTACAAGGCAAAGTTCCTGTCCAATGCGAATTCGACGACCCCATCCAAAAGGGAAGAACGCAACGGAATTGCCTTTCCCTGCCTTTGAGATTCCTTCATTAAACTCTGGTTTGAAATCATTGGTATCACTCCCCCATTTGCCCTTGTCATGATGAAGCATCAGTATTGGTATGAAAAACTGTACTCGTCTTGGTACTGACAAATTCCCAAGTTGCGTTTCATGTCCTTCTCAGCAGATCTCTCCAACCATACGGCTGGTGGGTATAATCTTAAAACCTCATATAGGATCATGCTCACCTATAGTGGAAAAAGCATTATATATATAATCGTAATCAGTTTATTATTTGAGTAGAGAAGTAGAGATAAAAGTAAAATTTAGGTCAAATTGTTTATATTCGTTATATTAAATTCTAATTATACAAATTATTTTATCATTATTAGTTGTTAAAATGTGTATGAATACTTATAAATTTCTATATCAGTTCTTGTAATGTAGATTAAGATTTGTAAATTTTTATAAAATGAAAACTTGTTTTATTATTGTCAGCTATTACAATTAGTGTAAATACACTTGTGAATTCACCTATAAACTTAATTAATAAAAGCAACTTAACCTAAGTTTTATCTTCTGTTTGTATTTGTGTGATACTTACAATCTTAAGGCACTAAGGCCTTCATAATCTGGTTTTTGATTGGCAAAGACTTGGAAAACTTCTTCCCTTGCACGGGGTTGCCTGCATCAGGTACCTACTCAGTAGCATCATGGTCCAAACAAGCAAAGCCGAGGTGGTTTCTTGGCCTGCCATGTAGAACACCTTGCATTCATATATCACCTCTTTCAAACTCATCCCAAGGCTTTGATCAATCTCCTTCTGATTGGATTCTAAAAGTATGATCAGTAAGTCATTCTTATTTTATGACTTCATCATCACTCAACTTTATAGCTCTCTCCTTTTTCTTGATGATTCCCTTCAGTAAATCTTCCACTGTTTTATCTATTTCCTCCATCCTCCTTTTGTCTTTGGCGTGTATAAACCTTCCAAATTTGGCTCTTAATATGTTAAAATTATTGATCTGTTGTTAGTTAGCTGAGTTAGATATTAATCATAATTGATTACTACCTCCAAAATGGAATGTAATATCTTTGTAGACATGAGCGGACCTACTTGGTCTCAAACGGGTGCAGCCACACATCCTAGACTTCTAGAAAATTAGGTATATATTAGTATAATGTGATTTATTTTACAGCAACTTCTTCAAAACTGCTTCCAAAGGCTGCTCGAGAGATAACATCCTTTGTTAAATTCTTAAGCCAAGGCCATGCATCTATTTCACATGCTTCATGAAATGGAGACAATATTTTCTGCAACTTTGGCTAAAGGTTGGCATCATATTCCGTGGCAAAAGGTAGAAGAAAACCAAAGTCGATGAAATAATCAGCATGACATTAAAATAACCAAATTAATAAAACGTAGCCACGCCATACCTTATTAATTAGTAGGAAAATGATTTGAAAGGTTCCTCTACTTTCTCTTATTAATTTTTAATTTGGTATACATGTACCTTTTTCTTTCTTCAATAAATGCTTTAACTTTGTTCAATTAGCATCATTATTAACTCTTTTATCGGGGTTAATGGCGCTGATGTAGAATAAATTTATAGGAATTAAAAGTGCAAACGGAACACAATCGAAGGATTTAGTAAAAAAGGAATATATACCAAATGAAAAATAAGAGAAAGTATAGTAGATATCTGCAAAATAGTTTTTTCACACAGTAAATAGATCTCTAAACACATAATTAATTATAAGGACCCTTGAGTTTGTCTAAATTGAAAGCTGGATCGATGATCTTCCTATGTTTAGTCCACTTATTGCCATCATAGGTTGCAACACCAGAGCCTAGATACTTGATAATAGGATTTATTTGACATTTTGTGAAGTCGTAATTTCTATTTAGGTGTTCCATTATTTGCTCAGCATTCATCAGGATCAATCTTGGTGTTAGTACAAACCACATAAACGAATTCTTAACTAACACACAGAAACATTAATTGTTAGTAAACATTGATTTTCGAATAAGCTTATGCACGCACGCTAATCAAAATTAAAAAAACAATACAATGATTAATGGTTAAGCAAACCATATTTCTTGACGACGAAGGAGTGGACACGAGAAGCTTATAGATGATGAGAATTATGAGAGGGAATGGGTAAGGACTTGACTTGTTCTTGCATCTTAAGCATTTCTTGCAGGTCTCCAATCCATAATCTATAAGGATTGGCATGAAGACCTTGATCTCTGAAAGCCCTCTCAAGCATTTTAGGTCTAAGCCACAGCCACTTCATCATCTTCCATACCCATCTCACTACTATTTTCGCTGCCATTATTGACGCTACTAACGTTGTTGCTTAAAATATGTCTCTCACCGTCTCTGTCTCCATCATGTGCTTGTGTTGTGTTTCAATGAAACTGATACGTAGGCTTCTGCACATATATATGTATACATCGAGAGAGAGAGAGAGAGAGAGAGAGAGAGAGAGAGCCATCATGTGCTTGTGTTGTGTTTTAATGAAACTGATACGTAGGCTTCTGCACATATATATGTATATATCGAGAGAGAGAGAGAGAGAGAGAGAGCGATCGGAGTCTCATGGAAGAAGGGCAGTTAAATTAAGTCGGAGAAATCGATTTTGAAACCTGTTTGAGTATGGTGAGTATTGATCGTTAGATTATCTGCACGCAAGCGAAAGGAATCGATAAACCCCACAAACTACATTAGTTTATTTCAGAGAAAGGGAAAGAGAAAGAAGACAGGTTAGCGTGATGATGAGAACCCATCGTTACGTTGTTATCTAAGCATACATGTCAAAGATCATAACGTATGAAAAGACGCGCGCACGCATACAGGGAAATCTTGTTCTATCGACAAAACCCAGGCTTTCTTCTTCATTTGTTTAACTTCTTTGAAAGGACTCCCACAGTAGTTACAGTTTATTATGTATGACCGGAGAATTTAACGTGTATATAAAAGAAGAAGATTAAAGAATTTAAGAATTAAACAAAAACGACAGACAACTTGCTATTAACCAAAACAAAAAAATTGACTTGACTAACAAAAAGAAAATGAAAATTTATGAAATTCAGTATATTTGACTATCGGGACTTGTATGTGAAAAAATTCATTAGATTAAATAATACACACACACACACACACACACACACAGACATATACATGGAGTTAACGTTAACTGAACAAGTGTGTTAACGCAGCCTCCAGGAGCCATGTTGTATCATGTGATGAAATCATGAAACACAAGCAGGATTCACATGATGCAACTTATATTTTGAATCACAACCCAACTCCGTTTTCCTCGTAAAATGTGCATGATTTCTTGGTTTTATCAAAATAAAGGGAAACATTTATATTATTAAGTATCGAAATAATTCCACCTTGAGTTACTTTCCCCATTATTCAAAAATAAAAAAGGAAAGGAAGTACGAGTTAAAACTAACTTTTTGGGCTTTATATTTATAATAAATAGCCTAGTACGTTTTGCTGACCACTATATATATATATATGCGTGTGTTTGTAAAATTTGTTGGGAGAAAGGAGTTACGGCTTTTAAGGTGGTTGTACAGATTTCAAGATTGTTTTACAGATTTTAAGATGATTTTTATAGATTTCAAAATAATTTTTACAAATTTTGAGATGATTTTATCTTAATTTACATGAGTCGTTGGAGAAAATGAGTTACGTTTCAAAGTTACATAGATAAAGGCATATTATATTTGATCTTGCCTTGAAACAAGTGAAAAGAAACGTTAAAGGGGAAAAGTGTTACAAGTTTTTTTCAATTTTCAATGCAAAAGGCTTTTCATGTGAAGCAAATTCTATCAGAGTAACTGTATTAAAAATATTGGCTCCAAAGTATATTTATTTCTTTTTTTTTAATTATGCACCAAAAATATAGTTTTTATTTGAACCTTCCCCTTAGGAAATATTTCACCCATTCTGGTTCGACACGATGAGCAGCTAGCCCTAACACTCACAAATTAATTAATCATCAGGAAATGACTATATTCTTTCATTTAATTTAATTTAGATTGGCTAGTGAAAGACTAAATTAACATTAATTGAACTTTGATGTGGTAATGATATACTTGTCTTCCACAAAAAAAAACATTAATATACCACCTAAAAGCCACATCTTATGTAGCGAAAACGCAGAAGTAACAACGTGCATGTATAGGGTTGAGGTTCAAATTTGAATAAGTTTTTGCTTAGAAACAATATTGGATGTGTTTGGAAACGGCGTTTGGAGATCCAAAATGTATTTTGGATCCAAAAGTCCATTAACTTCCGGACTCTAATGTTTGGTAGCTCATTCTTTCAAAATATATTCTGAGCAAAAGACTCATTTTTGACATAATAAATACATTCTGAATTTAACGTTTATCTAAATATAAATGTATTCTCCCAATAATTTTTCAAACAGGCACAATTTGTTTCAAAAGATTTGTTAGAAGCAATATTAATCTAGAAGTTTTAAGTTGAAACAATGTTGCCCTATACTGTTTAAAATATTAGTAGTCAACAACAATTTTAAAAAGTTAACATTAGTTTTATAACAGAAAGGAAATTTTTACTCTATTTTTAAACTTTTATGACAATATTGCTCTTTCGATGTAAATTTACACTTTAACCTTATATGCATATATTTCAAACATGGTTTTCGATGACGAACACCGTTTCAAACACAAATAAACTGCCAAGCACATATAAAACATTAATCAAAAACCCATAAAATATAGTTTCAAAGTCATTGAACTGATCAGAGGACTTGAATGAGTTTCTAAGCATCAGCTGGTTCATATAACATAAATAGAACATCCCCATTTGATTTTACACATCAAATTGTTCAGCAAGCTCTTGAGATAATATCGACTAATAATAATAATCATTGAGAATTATTTATAACTTATCAGAGCCCTGTCTTGAAGTTCACTGATATCCTGTAGAGCGCTCTGTACTTTGTACTTCAAGAAGATCACAAGAGTTGGGGAATCACTTGTTAGATCCATGAACCTTTGCTCATCAACTTCTAGCACACTACATACGATTGTTACTTTCTCCAGTTTTGTTCCGTTTGTGACTATGTGCTTAACAAATTCAAACTCTTCGTTAGTGCCTTGGAACCCCCTCAAGTATACAAACTTAAGTTGGTTCTTCACACAATCACAGGCAGATCGAAGGCTCCAGTAAATATATCTATCAATCATATCTAGGTTAGGAATCGCCTGTATAAAACAGAAACAAGTTATACAATTAGTGCACTATCTGATCATGAGCATAATACAATAATCAAGAAAGAAATATATTTACATGTATAATTATTTATAAGAAGTTGCATTGCTGTTAACATGTCTTTATAAATTACGAGTCTATTATAGTCTTGTTTAATATTTGAAAGAAGAGGAATAATTTTGAAATGAAACAGTAACAATCAATTCTTTAAAACTTCTTAGATTAAGCATTTGCTAAAAAGTCAAAAGCTACATATTTAATTGATAGCACTCGACTTAAACTCTACTTCTACTCTCCTGTGAGGCATTCCACAAAGTATTTTTTTACAATCAAACTCATCACGCCGATGATTGTAACATCGATCTATGGATTAAATCTTACACGAAGAAATCAAAAACTATATATGTGATAGCACTAGACTAAACTCTATTTCTACTCCCTTGTCAGGCATTCTATAAAGTAACTTAGAATCAAATTCATCATGCCAAGTTGCCAATAATTCTAACATCAGTCGTTGGATTAAGTCTTATACAAAGAAATCAAAAGTTGTGCGTGTGTGATAGCACCAGACTGAACTCAATTTCTACTCCTTTGTCTGGCCTTCCACAAAGAATCATTTTAGAATCAAATTCATAATGCCAACGATTCTAATATCAGTCATTGGATTAAGCCTTGCGCTAAGAAGTCAAAAGCTACACACACACTTGACAACACTGGAATGAACTCTATTTCTACTCCCTTGCTTCCACACCATCTTTTTTGAACTAAACCCACCATGCCAATGATTCTAACATCAGTTGTTGGATAAAGTCTCACAAGAAGAAATCAAAAGCTATATATGTACTTGACATGCAGCACTAGACTGAACTCTATTTCTACTTACTTGTCAAACCTTGCATAAAGTATTTCTTTAAAATCAAATTCATCATGCCAGTAATTCTAACATCAGTCATTAGATAAAGCATACATATGTATTTGACAGCACTAGACTGAACTCTATTTCTACTCCCTTGTCAGGCCTTCCACAAAGTATCGTTTTAAAATAAAACTCATCATGGCAATAACTCTAACATCAATAGTTGGATTAAGTCTTACACTACGACGTTAGATGCAATGTTATATATATGGCACATCGGACAACAAGCTAGAGTTAAGTAGAAACCTCGAGGCACTCCCTTTCAATAGTACACAGGTGGAATGAGCAAATTGAACACACGATAGAGTTGTTGTCACATACCGGTAATGTAATCTCCAGAGTTTCGAGACGAGTGCATAATCTCATGAAGGATGTAAATAAGATGCTCTCTATTGCATCATTCAGGTCCAAATCAATTGAAAGTTTCGACAAAGTCTGCAAAATATTGCTCCGAGGATCCTACAAAAGCGAAAACGAAGACATGATTAATTAACACCACACACACACAAAACATAGAGACGTCACAGCACTGTTATATACTAAACTTACCCAAAAGAATCGAAAGTAACCAAGAAGATTGAAAGCCTTGAGGACGGCTCTCCTTTCATTTGTAGCAAGCATTGATCCAAATGTTGAGTGATTGTAACAATGGATAACCCTAAGGCTTCGGGTATAAATTTTCATACTCCTCGGAGAAACTATAGTATCAAGGAGTAAAACTTCAAGCTTCTCAGCAAAAATTATAAGTTTTTCAAGGACCAAAGCATTCAGTTGCAAAACCTTTATAGAGGGACTATGGATTTCAATTTTGCAAAACCCAAAACTCTCGAAGATGCAAACATTCTCCAACCCAACACAGTTCTTCAAAATTCCATCGAGGGTCCTATCATCTATATTCACATTCTTCAGAATCAAGGTTTTCAGATTCAGGCATCCCTCAAACGGTTTTGAAGTACGAAGTGTGTAAAGAACGAGTTGGAGCGAACACAATCCCAAGAAAATCCCTGTCGGAAAATTAGGTTTCGAAAATCTGTCACGTTCACTTAAAGATTGAAGAGAGTTTTGGGTTGTTCCTATGTCATAAAACTCACACTCTAGGCTCACACATTTTACATTAATTCTCCTCATAGCTCTGAGCCAGGTCACAACTTCCTCATTTACGATACTAAATGGGAAATGGATAAATCGACAACTGAATAAGTCATGAGAGTGACGATCCAAAATGGTAGTGATCGTCAGACCATACAGACTGATTCTATCTGACAAGAGAGTACAAAGTTGTGAATAGGGAGTAAGTGCTTCTACTGGGTTTTGTTTCTGTGCCAACGGCATGATCATACGTCTCCCATGAAACTCAAGATGGGTAGAGATGAATCGCCATAGCCCCCTAAACCTCTTTGAAAGGACACTAGTCCTAACGATTTCGTCTATTGAAAGAAGAGAGATGATTAAGCATAGGATTTCATTTGGGAGTTGGCTTATGAAATCTCGCCTTTGAGCAGCAGCGAGCTTGGCCTTGGTTCTTGATCTGGTCATAACCATTTTTGTGAAGTGAAAGGAGAGAGCTTTTGAGAATGGAGTTGTGATATGAGAGGAAGAAGAAAGAGAAGTTGAGTGAATTTCTGTGAGCAATTAAGTTAGCCTGAGCGTTATTTATCTTTGTAGACAGATAGCAAATTGTCTGTCCTGCTACCATTAATTTCTGCCTTTGGTAATTGGTTTAAAAATTTGACTAAATGGTTTTCTTTTAAAAGTGACCAGAAAAGATTTTTTCCCCCGACCTTATATTTTTCTGTTCCCTCTATGAGTGATTTTATTAGCAGTTCATGGCAAAAAAAAAAAAACAAGATTTTATTAGCAAAGTCCATTAAAATAATAATAATTTCTTCCCTAATACTTCCGTGCAATTATATATATATATATATATATATTATGATATCTTATTTTTCTAGGCATATCTACACATTCATTCTAATTAATTAAAATTCAGGAACAATTCATCATGAGTTTACAGACATATACATGTATATATTGGTGAAGAGGATATTCATCACCGGCTGGCCTTGGGTTTTCTTAATACCATGTCTGGTTTTGGTTAAAAGCAGTATTCATTGAACGCAGTTTTTTCTAATGTGTATGCAAAAATTTTAGGATGTACCATCATTAATGTCTCAAATTCTAAGCATATCCAGCCACAAATGGTCTTATCTCATTAGCTATAATTGACTATATAAATTACACAATGTTATTGTACTCTATTAACAAGTAACGTTTTAGATAAATTGTTAACTAAGATACTCATTTAATAACTTTATTATTTGATGTTCCTTCAGATTTTCTTTTTCTTTTTTAAATGACTCCATAGTGTTTGATCTGTTCTTTTATTAATGTATCTAGTAGCCTTTTTTGTACATATAGAAACCGCTCCAAACTTTTTTCCCATTTTTCTTTACTAGACATTTCACTCATTCTTCTCCTCCTGTATATTTATTATGAATATGCTAAATCCATTTCAACATCCTTGTCTAAGCCACTTTTACCTTTTGCAGCCTTCTTACCCCTTTAAAGTTTCAGCTCCAAAATATTTATTTTCTGCTATATAATATACCTTTTGTGTTTCACCAAAAGAGGAAAAACTAAAAATGGTGTAATAAATAAAAATCTAATAGCAAATTATATCCTTTTCATTAGTACAAAACCTATAAAATATTTCTAATAAAACCGATAAAAATCATTTTATCAATATATAAGATATAAAATTTTCAACAGAAAATATTATTTTTATATAATTAATTAAATGATATACAGTAGGAGTTGCATTTATTTAATGTTATTTAAATGCATATATTAGTATAAATATTAACTTGCTGGCCAAAGAAAAACATGATGTTCTGTCAAATACAAATATAAAATCCATCAAAGGAGCTGGTGGGTTATGGCTTGAGTGATATTGAAAGTATGAAGATGTTGCTTGGAAGAGTGGTCTACAGTATAATCCCTCCCTCTGCGGTACTCTTTGGAATAATAACGACTTAAATCATGTAAAACAAATTAACAGTTAAAATTAGTTAAAAGCAACAGTGTGTAAGAAATGTAACTTTTTTTCAAACACATCATAGTTTATGAATATGGTGAGTATGAGAGAGAATGAGTAAAAAAAAGATGAGAGGGAATTAATGAGGAAAAAGATGAGAAGGACGTGTAATTAATTGAAGGTAAAAATGGAAAAAAAATGCATTAAATATTTAGGCAAAGTAAAATTATTGTTTATATAAAGGACAAAGCTCACAGGAGAAACTGTTGCTTATAAAAAGGATTGAAGAAATTACTAGCGAAGCCATAAAGTTTGGTTGCAGCCGGCTTAAGGGGAAGATATGGACTAGAAGCATGTTAGAATGTATAATATAGACTTAAATATATCTAAAAATGCATAAACTTGTAGGGTGTGGGCTCAAAACTATGTGTATGTATAAAAATAAAGATGGACCTCACCTTTATATGACTACTCATATTTCAAAAGTAATATTCTCTATTATATATTTATACGTCTTCTTCTATCGTTATCCTAGAAACTTTCAGCATATCTACAAAAGATCCATGTTTCTGAATAATGACCATCTAGCTACTGATCGATGCAATAGCAGCAACTAATTAGTTAAATCTGAGATAAAAACAATACACGAGTATTGAAACAAATTTATTATCTTCATGAACTCAAACTTGCTTAATTAATATATAAACTAAGCATCGAATTATGAATGACTATGAAATCCTATAATTTATGAAGAATTATATGAACCCCGTATCTTGGCTGAATAGTAAGATGGAAGATAGGGGCATGAGAATAAGTTGGGGAAAGCTCAAAGCAGAAGTGCTGGAGAATGAGTGATAAGGCTATTTTGGCCTCTAACAAAGCAAAGTTTTGTCCAATGCAAATGCGAGGACCCCATCCAAACGGCAAGAATGCAGCGGAAGAACTCTTCCCTGCATTCGAAATTCCTTCGGAAAATCTCTCTGGTTTGAACTCACTAGCATCATCCCCCCAAATTTCTTTGTCATGGTGAAGCATCAGTATTGGTAGCAGAATTTGTACTCCAGCTGGTACTAACAAGTCACCAAGTTTCATGTCCTCTTTAGGACATCTTGTCAACCATCCCGCTGGTGGGTATAACCTCAAAACCTCGTACAAGATCATTAGCACCTGTAGTAGCAAAGTACATATATATGATTCAAAGTGTGTTATTCAATGTATAAAGCTACATATACAGAGGAACCGTTTAAGCATGAGGTCTCAACTGTATATATGCAGAAAACATGTTTGAGAGAGTTACCTCAACTGGACACAACAATGCCTAAATATAAATCAATGAGATAGACATATAAAAGAAACTATGTATGACTCACAATTTTGAGGCGACTTAACCCTTCGTAGTCTGGATTTTTGTTGCCAAAGACTCGGAGGACTTCTTCTCGTGCACGTACTTGCCAATCAGGGTACCTAGCCAACAGCATCATCGTCCAAACAAGCATAGACGAAGAGGTTTCTTGGCCTGCAAAATAGAAAAACTTGCATTCCTCGATCACATCTTTCATACTCAACCCAATGCTTTTGTTCCCGTTTCTTCCTCCTTGATCTTCAATCTCCTTGTGATTCGATTCTAAAAGTATGCCTAGTAGGTCACTCTTAGGGGCTTCACCTGTCTTCATAGCTTTCTCCTTCTTCTCAATGATACCCATCAGAGAAGCTTCCACCATTCCATTAATTTCCTTCATCCTCCTTTTGTCCTTTGCGTGTATTAAACTGCAGATCGATTTCATCAGTACTATGCATATGTGGTATACATTCAACCTTCGACCTTAATCTTTCAGATACCATGATGTCTGTGGTTCGCGCGCGCGCACACACACATATTAGTATTATTCATGGCTGGTAGGTCATTGCGATAATATGAAGGAAACTGATATCTGATTACAACCTAAAAGATTCTTCCAAGCCGAAAGAGTTAGATACCAATAATTAATCTTACCTCCAAAGTGGGTTGCGATATCGGATTGCATTCTTCATTAAAAGATCACCTAGCTCCGATAGAAGTTCGAAAATTTTTCTTCCTTCTTCATAGCTACTTCCGAATGCTGTACGAGAAATAGCATCCTCAGTGAAATTCTTAAGCCAGGGCCTTACATCCATTTCGCAGGTTTCATCTGAAGAAGAAGATAGCATATCTTCCCATTTCCTTATCATGTCATTGCAGCTTTGGGAAAAGCTAGGTATCAGACTCTGGTAAAATGAAGAAAATGAGTCTTTCAACGTGACAAAATGTACCTCACGTTAAAAATTAAAATAATCAGTGAAAATAGTCTGTTTAAAAAGATCTGATGTGTTTTTATACACATACTTTGCAGGATTTTATCCACGGAAAATATAGATGCTCCAATTCATGTTTTTCTGATCAATAAAACTTTTAAATGAAAGGATTTTCATAGATTCTTTCTAAAAATTATTGGAATGCTTAATTCTCTTAATCTACATGCATAACCGTAATTAAACCATACTTATTTACTCTAAAACAGATCGTAATGTTATAAAAAAACAGAGGTAGTAATTAATTTCAGTAAATCAGTAAGAGAATGTAAGGAAATTAATAACCTTCAATTGTTCCAAATGGAATGCGGGATTGATGATCTTTCTATGTTTAGCCCACCTGTGGTCCTCATAGTTTCCAACACCAGTGGCTATATACTTGACAAAATCAGTTTGTTCAGGCTTGGGGAAGTCGTAATTTCTGTTAAACACCTCCTTTACTTTCTCTGGATCCATCAGTATCACCCTCGGTGTTGTTCCAAACCACATAAATGAATTTTTGCCTGCACTTTAATTGTTACTAGCTAATTCTTAAAGCAAGCTCAAATATACATGGGGGGAGAGAGGGGGAGAGAGCTGACCATATTTGTTGACCAAGTGGTGGAAAAAAGAGGAGACATAGGGAGGTAGATCGTGGGAATGAGAAGGAAACATGGGTTTGGAAGTAACATGTTCTTTCATCTTAACCATTTCCTTCAAGTCACCAACCCATAATCTGTAAGGATTACCTTTAAGGTTTTGCTTTCTGAGTTCTCTCTCCAGCCTCTTAGGGTTCAGCCACACCCTCTTCACCATCTTCCATAACCATCTCATCACTGTTATTATCGCTGCACTGATCAAAGTGATGACCACCAATAATAACGCTGACACTGACGCTTCAAACATCTCTCTCTCTCTCTATGCTTGATGTATTGTGTTGTGTCTGCCTGAAATTAATGTATCCATATATAGAGATCGATCTCACGACAATGAAACTTGGTGATTTCAACTTTGAAGAGAACGGTCTTGAAATGTTATATATATATATATATATTAAAAGTCCTGCTCAGGTGAAATCACTCAAGTGTGTTTGTATATGAGAAAGTCAACTGTTTCGCTAAGTGAAAACGTTCGAGTATATACGTATTTTGGAGTTTTCCTCTTGTCGAATGTTTGGGATGCCATTTCATGAAAGTAATCGAAAACGACTCTCAAGTTTATATTAATCCCAAATCCTTTCTTAGAGTTTACGCGCTTGCGGTTATATATCATATTATCATCTACGTCCTCATCAACAATAATTGCGCTAATTTATTTCGTTAATATCTTTTTAAAAATGCTCGAAGTATATCGTAAGAAGAAGGGCAGCTATAACGAATATTATGTATGGTTGGTGTGTGTGGGTGTTCCTCCTATAGATCGCAGAAATTCATGTTCTTAAAATGGACATATGCAAGATGCTCCAATGTCTAAGGTCTAGCCATCTATTTTGATTTCTTTGTACTAAATTAAAAGAGAAAACCTTCTAGACTTTACATGGCATGACATGTAGGGTTGGAAATACCAGTTGAAAACCAATCCGCAGCCCATCAACCCGCCAACTTTTTTATTTTTAATAAATAAATTTCTTTTTTACTCAGTTTTTGCTATAAGATTGCATATTTATATTATTCTATTTCCAATCATATTAATAAGTATTCAATAATTTCCTAAAAATAGAATTAATATTACTTTTTTTCTTTATAAAAAATATTGGGATGGAAAAAAGCAAATAATATATATAATATATTTTTAAAAAAAATAAAAAGTGAAGCTTGGCTGGCGGACCCGCCATCCTGCGGATTAGGGGTGGCGGGCTAATGCCCGCAAATTTTGACAGGTTTGACCCAACCCGCAATTCCCAACCCTACTGACATGTATCTCTCATCAACTCCATGAATTTCCCTTTCCCTCACCAATCTTCCATGTTTCTTATAATTTTTAAATAATAAATAAATAATTAGTTTGAATAATAGACATGCAACCTTTGACCTGTTATTCTTTTGGCCTGAACACCTTTAACTAGTTAGCTGTCATACCCAATTGAATGAAAATGATAGATGGGTAATAGGTTAATTACTTGTAAAATTTCCTTCTTTTTAAATATATATAATGTTTAATAAATTTTTAGTGTGTGCAAAATGACATAGGGTAAAACCTTGGGATAATGATTAAAAAAAGAAAGTGATTAATTATAACAAATTTGATTTGGACACACTAACGTGAAGGGAAACAACAATATAAGACGCATTACTAAAAGAAAGAATGACATTTCAGATCTCTTGTAAGAGAATTGTTAATACTATAATCGACCCCTACTTAAGAAAAAAAGAAATTATTAACATATCATGTCAACAGATCATTTGTTCAAGAGCCTAAAACTTGAATGATATTTTTAACAAGAGATCTAAATGTCATTATTGCCCGCTAAAAAGCCAACATTCACTATCAGAAAAATGTCATTTAGTGACGGAAAAATCCATCGCTAAATGGTTATTTTCCATCAGAAAATTTTCATTTAGCGACAGAAAATATTAGCGACTTTCATTTTAATGACGGAAAATTGTCATTTAGCAACGAATTTTCCATCGCTAAATGGCATTTTTCTTATAGTGATTATTTCTTTCGGTGACACACACACGTCCTAAGAAAGACCTAAAATTTGTCAACAGATATTCAAATAACATTATAAGAATACTACCAACATAAAATTTCAACTCTGATATTCACCGGTGTTCAAAGGCTAACAGATTGGAAACTTTGCTTACCACTTCATAACTAAGGACAGCTTTTTTATAGTGTTCACATACTATAAATAATGGAACATTACAAACTCAAGAAATTATTATAATCGTACTCATTATACTGAGCACACATATATTAACTACTTCACAAGAACTACTTATAACTTGTTAGCGCCCTGTTTTGAATGTGATGGAGCTCATGTTCAGCACTGCATATTTTGAACTTGATGATGACTGAAAGATGGCGGGAAGCCCTTGTAAGTGTCAAAATTCTTTCATCTCTTATTGGCAATTCGCTACATGTAATGGTAACTCTTACCAATTTCCTTCCCATTGTTATTATGTGCTTTAAGAATTCAAATTCTTGACTATTCCATTTGAAGCCTCTCACGCACACGAACTTCAGTTGGTCACGTACACAATTACAAGCTTCTAGAACATCCCAGTAATGATCTCCATTGATCACATCATTATCAGCCTGTGAAACACAAACAATAGTTTATAATTACGCAAGGCAAAAGGTTATATCTGTTAGACCATTAGCATAGGGCATATACTATTTCATTACATTTCTTTTCCAGTGAGTTAACTGAATGTTCCTAAACCACTTAGTGCTTGGCACTTATCTCTTTCAAGGTTTAAAGTATAAAGGATTTCACCCTTTCTAATAATTGTACTGTTTGAAATTTAATCTTGTATTATCCTTTTTACAAAGTAAAGCTGCTTACCATCTCAATCAACAACTTGATAAAGCTAAGTTGAACTCTATTTTTATTTTCAATTTTACACCGAGGAACCTACTTTCCTAAGAAACTTATAAATAATATTTTGCAAATTTTATATTTCAAATTTGACTAGTCTCTAGCTTGTTTGGCCTTGGAAAAATATGGTAAATGGTAATTGGTCACATCGAAAGTCTCTCTCTCTCTCTCTCTTTCTCGGAGCAACACATACCTCACTTAAAGTATCAATTTAGGAATCGAACCCATGCCTGTATGATTCTAAATTGAGTCTTTTCAGGGCATAACCAATTCAAACCATCTATATTTTGGTTCGACTATGATTTCTTAATGAATCTACTGGATTTACACATAAGTCATGTAAAATAATGCTTTCAGAGAGACATTAGAGGGCATTCATATCGTAGGAAAAGCTACCATAGTGTGGACTATATACTGTGACGGATTCAAGATGCTGGTTTAGGGGTTCAAGATAAGTGAGTTTAAGATAAGTTGAATGTATTCTTAATATTTTTAAAAAGAATTTGAATAAAAAATTTAGTAGGTTCAAAATTAGCAAATGAGTAGGTGCAAAATAAATCACATAATATTAATATATATCTAATTTTCTGAAAATCAGGTTGTACGGTTGAACCCACTCAAATGCATGCAGGTGTGCCATGACTATATATAATAAAAATGCACATTATATGCAACATTAAGTGGCCCACACACGCGTATTGGACAACAAACTAGCTAGCTAGACAGAATAAGTAGAATTTTCAACCTTGAGGCTCCTCCCTTTCGAATTGGATGTATCCATAACCTTGCAGGTGCAATATTGATCATATATAATTCAACACAATTGAAATTGAGAGCTAGTGAAGTTTCAAGTAATTTCACATACCGGTAAGGTAATTTCAAGAGTTTCAAGACGGGTGCATAATCTCATGAAGCTTGAAACCAAAAGACAATCTTGTATATCACTTAAATCCATATCAATTGAGAGCTTCGACAAGCTCAAGAAAATATTATTTCTCCCAGAATAATCCTACAAAGTGAACATTAAAGACACAATTAGAACCACCAACAGTATACATAAAATAGAGTGAAACATTTCACAAACACTAATAATTATTCAGATAACTCACCCAAAAATTACGGTAATTACCAAGAAGTTCGGAAGCCTTCAGAACTTTTTTCCCTGCATCTGATGCAAACATTGATCCAAGCATCGAATTGTTGTAACAATGGATAACCTTTAGGCTTGGAGAGTAAACTTTCAAACTCACAGGATAGGTTAGAGAATCAAGGAGTAAAACTTCAAGCCGCTCATTAAAAACAACTATTTCATCAAGATCTAAGGCATTCAGTTCCAAGACCTTCAAATTTGGATTATGGATTTGAAGTTTTCTGAACCCATGAGACCCAGTGAGACTAAAATTCTCCAATCCCTTACACTTCCCCAGAATTCTGCCCAGGGTTTTTTTACCATGTATATAAACATTCTTCAGAATCAAGGTTTTGAGACTTTCACATCCCTCAAATGGTCTCGAACTACTCAGTGTGTAGTGAACTAACTGGAGTGAACACAAACCTGAGAAAATCCCAGCTGGGAAATTAGGTTTTGATCTCCTCTCACTAGCTTCTAAAAGGTCAAGAGAATTTTCGATTGTTCCAATGTCAAAAAGCTCACACTCTAGGCTTAAAATTTTCACTTTCTTAATCTTTGCCATCGTAACCCAGGTCACCACTTCCTCTCGAACAATACTATAAGGGAAATGGATGAATCGACAGCTGTGTAAATCACCAGTGTGACGAAGCAAAACGAGAGAGATCCTCAGACCATAGCGCTTGAGATTTTGATTCAAGTCACAGCCAAGGTTGGAATAAGGATCATGTGCTTCTAATGGCTCTTCTTTTTGAGCTAGAGGCATAATCATTCGTCTCCCATCAATCTCGAGATGGGGAGCGAAACGCCACAATCTCCGCCATCTTTTTGAAAGCACGGTTGTTCTAACAGCTTCGTCGATCGGAAGTTTAGAAATGATGAAGGACAAAGCTTCATCAGGGAGTTGGCTGATGAAATCAACCTGCTGAGGCGAGGCCCAATATCTGGATCTGATCCTAGTCATTTTTTTGGGCAGAGAACTGTAATGTGTCTGGGGATTCTGGTTTGAGTTTTGAACTTTGTTTTCGGAGATATGTGAGAATGGATAGGTGAGAAGAGGAGGAAGAAAGAGAAGATGAATATAAGTAAATAACTTGACCGTTTCTTGTCTGCATGAATGACACGAGGTTTGTATGTGTAATTGTGTATATGCATATCTCAAATTATCTGTTTTCCTACATTTTCTTTGGCAATGAGTCTTAAATAGGAGTTAATGCTTTTACTTTCGAGTGGAAAAAAAAATACGTCTCTTTAAAAAAATCATGTGAAAAGTTTTGATTAGAAATTTTATTTATCAAATATGATATGTTAGTTCTTATATACAAAAATTATCAAAATTATGTAAGATTTATTACACAAAAAATAATGGTATTCCAACCTTTCTAACTAATTAATAATTTTTTAAACATGGGCTTTTTAATAAATTTTTCTCTAATTTCTATAACTAGTTTTTTATGTGATTATCTGATCGAGTCATATTTAAGTATTACTAGACTCGATTGAGATCACTCTCCTTATGACATGTAAAAGTGCATATTCAATTCGTTCTAATTAATTAAAATTCAGAATATTAATCAAGACTATCTGATTTTTATTTCATATAGATTAGCAAAGTAGATATATTGATATTCATGTTCACACTCACCCCATCACATGGATAAATAAGTAGATGAATTGTACATTCAACACATTTAGATACCATGTTCGCATTAGTGCCTTTCCATATTTGATGTTGATTTTAAAAAAAAAAAGATACTCGTATTTATATTTACCTTATGTTCTTATATTTTAAATTTCTTACCATGTTTAGATTTTCCGAAAAGAGGTTTTATTTAGTGGACCGAAAAGAGATTTTCAATGCATGTGAAATTAAGATTCATTGCATTAAATTTTTGAACTCCTTAGTGTATATAAGTTTTTAATTATACATCAATAAATAGATTTAATTATACGCTTGGTTCTTTAAATTTTCATAATGTTTACACAAAACTACCATTTAAATTTATTGAGTCAGCATTTTATGTTAAGTAAAACCGACAGTATTAAGAACAAATTACTAAAGATGCATTTTTTAAATTTAAAGAACTAATAGTATAAATTTAAATAATCAAACGTATACTTCAACCCGAATAAATATTTTGTTCTCCTACCAATATTTCACACTTTTTAGGGAAAAAATATAGGACTTATACAAGAGCCAAAAGGAAATAGCCATTGTTTATTGGAATGGTTATAAACTTTTTTTCCTTTTTTATTTATAATTATCCTCATCCAAGAACTAAACTCGTTACATTCCTTAAGCATAACACACCACAGATCTAGCGGGCTTTGAGTAACAACAGGAAAATTAACATCAATAGATCTAATACAAATAGAGTTTCTTGGAATCAGCATTTAAAAAACGTGTTCACATAAGTCGAATCAAAACATTGTGATATATTTACTTTATATATAGTAAACTTTCTTTGGCACTTACTTTTTTAATTGCACTATCGTGAATAATTTTTAGGCTGTTAATTTTTCACACGCTATTGACATAATTCTTAGAAACCAAACCGAGCATAAAGATAAGAATTAAGGATTTAAAAGATTCAATGTAGATGAGTAGAATATTAATCCAAAGGGTATGGCACTTAATCTACTGCCATAAGTTGACAAATTCTGTTTTTGTCAACATCATAAATCTTCCCCTATCTTCAATTTCAATTTGATTTACGGCCACGTCACCCTATAATCAATCAATTCATCATCCATCGCCGTGCTTTTATTTTGTAATTATCACTTGAATACAATTGCGAATTAAAGTTCAATTCCATCGTTATATTTAAAAATAATGAACGTGTTAAAAATTGCACAACTTCAAATTAAGGTTTACCTAAATCTCTGACTCCTTTGGCATTTACTAGTATATAGATTCTTCGTGGTCAAAGATGTAACGTGTTTGTTTAATATGTACTTATTATATATTCCCAAAAAGTAACGATTTCATGCACAAAAAATTTTTTTAGTTCGTTTTATTTTATAACATGTTAAATTATTATAAATGAAGAAGTCAAAGCCAGAAAAACCGAGAGGACTGCTAATTAATGTAGTAATGTAGACAACATAATACTAAGTATGAAGCCGGGTACTCTGCCTCAAATATGGATAGATTGTTTAATTTAAAATCTTGAGTGTGGCTATATTAGCTTAGTTTAAGCGATTTTATAGAGTTCTATGTAAGTATATGGAAATAGTTTTATCTCAACTTATATAAAAGTGTTTTTAAATGATTTTGGAGATTTTCCAAACAATCACGGAAGAAAGGGGAAAAACAACTTATATTAGTAAATTGGAATCATCAGTTTACAATCATCCGGGTACGAATAAGGATGAAAAGTATCCAAAAAAAAATAAAATTATACAACATAATTACGAGTAAATTTGTATATTTATATAATAAAGTTAAGCGAGGTGACTTATATTAAGGGGGAAAATACTTTGTTTCTTACAAATAGAATACAAAGAACATTAATAATAGGGACAACACAAGATCTCTCGTGTTTAATTTTGTGTAAATGCAAAATATGTCTTTTGGAGAAGTACTCTCAACTGGGTTAATAGAGATATAACTATTGACCATAGCATTTGGGCCTAATAACAACTTCGCTCATATCTCAAACAATTTAGCTAACACTCTCCATAGGGTTTAACAATCCACAGCTTACTGAAGCTGTGTTGACCTATATGTGTGGTAAGAACTAAAGGGATTGTTTGACATACTTCAGTATCCGTAGGGACAGGCCCCAATGGATCGTGAGTTAGATGCCCCACCCTTGAATCGTGAGTGAGTCCAACCTCTTTCCTAAAATTTATGTATAAAAAAACAATTTGAAGTTATGACAACTTGACCAACGTGGAAAAATCAAATATTTTATAATATCCACGTTTAGTACGTTAAGGGGATACTTATGTGTAGTAAGAAAAACGTTTCATAATCTCCAAATAATCCATCTGGTTTGAACTCGTTGCCAAATTGTGTGTTTGTGTGTAGATATTTATTCAAACAAAATAAGGTTGAGAGTTTGAATATATTACATGAAAAAAAAAAAATCAAGTCCAAAAAAGACAACCATAATGTCCATCTTATTAATTAATATGTGATCAAGATGGTTTCTAATGTCCCCAACCTGATCGAAACTTAGTTATAGTTTGTGTGTGTGTGTGTCGTCTAAAATGCAAGAGAGGACACAATTGGAATATTCTATGTACGAGAATGAACTTAGCTACCATCGTTACTTTGCTGCAATATTCCTTGCCGGACACGGCCTTCTTTTCTTGGTCTCCCCCCCCCCCCTTCGCTCTATTGCATTACTTTTTTTTTTTTTTTATGTATGAAAGTTCAATATGTCTCTTTCACTAAATGGATGATCTTTTTACTAAGTTCTCCTATCGTATGCTCTTTCTGTTCATAAATTACCAATTTTTATATAGCTATCTGATTCACATGTTTGAGTACGATTAGGTTTAATTGGAGATATCGAGTTTCCTAAAAGCATTTTTTGTATTCACACCAGTTTAAACTCAATACGTTATACTTAGGTAATCAAACCGCTTCCACTGAAAATTAATACATATTGGTTTTGACGCTACAATTTTGTCTAAACTTGATTTTAACCAAACTTTTCAATTGATCCCAAGGCAAATAGAATTACTTAATTCCCTTTATTAGATTGTGTCAAGAAAGATAAGATTTTCTGCTAAAGAAAAGAAGAACTTACTAGTTGAGACATATCTAGAAGAACATAGCCTTGTATAACTTGAATATGCAAGGATAATAATTCAATATGGATACGGTGAAACCATATCTGTACATGCATATTTTTTCATGACTTGGTGCATTAAAAAAAAAAAAAAGCTCATGACTTGGGAGCATACACAACAACACAAACATAATCCCGGCAACAGTAATTGGATTACACCTTTGTATTTTATTAAAAACCAACTCTTGAACACATACAAACATACATGAATAAAATTCCACCTGTGAGCTTGGCATGATAATTCTAAAGCTTCCGTAAAATGATATGGGTTCCATATTGAGGGTGAAGAGTCAAAACAGTGAAAGGGGCATGAACATACGAAGGAGATAGCTCAAAAGAGAAGTTTTGGAGAATTAAGGATAAAGTCATTTTAGCCTCAAGCAATGCAAAGTTTTGGCCAGGGCATATTCTTGGACCCCCGGCAAATGGAAGATACGAAGTTTGGCTCTTGGTTGCTTTAGAGACTCCTTCAGAAAATCTTTGTGGATTGAACTCATTCGCATCTTCTCCCCAAAACTGAGGATCCTTTTGTACAAGAATTATTGGAAGTGCAATTTGAGTTCCTGCCGGTATACTCAGATTTCTGAGTTTTGTATCTTTTGACACTGCCCTGGTCATTAGAGAAACTGGAGGGTAGAGCCTAAGAACCTCGTACAATATCATATTTACCTATCACAAACAAAAGGATATTTCGAATGTGAAGAAAAATATTGATCATACTGTAAATGAAGAAGAATGACATCAAATCAACCCAAATAAATAAACAAAAGGATAGCGTTATATTTATATGATCTTACGACTTTGAGACGATTTAAACCATCGTAGTCAGGTGTTATTTGAGTGCCGAAGATTTTGAAGACTTCTTCTCTTGCTCTTAATTGCCATTCAGGATACATGCAGAGTAATACAATTGTCCAGTTAAGGAGAACAGCAGTTGTCTCTTGTCCTGCTAAGTAGAACAATTTACATTCATCTATGACATCCTCAATGCTCATTCCCATGTTCTTGTTGTTGCCATTCACTTTGATTTCTCTTCGGCTAGATTCCAAAAGTAACCCTAATAGATCATCACTTGGAGCCTCTCCCGCTTCCCTTGCCATCTCCCTTTTGTGAATGATTCCCCTCACTAAACCTCGTATTTCTTTCTCTATTTCCTTCATTCTCTTGTTCAACCTAGTTGGTACAAATCTGTCCAAAAACAAGCCAGACATTTTGAAAGTAAGTATTACCTTCGATCCTTCTAAAAGATATATACCTGATTTAAATATATTAAAAAATTAATTAAGTTAGTTATTTGTAACAAGTATAATGAAAGCTACTAGTTTATGCAATCAATAGGATATTTTGGTGAAAAAGTTATAAATTTTACATACAAAATGGATTGAGACAATTCCCAATTTTAATGAATGTTTTCTTACAATTTATGTTACGATTTTGAGCCAAATAGGATTTCATATTATACGTGTTCTCCAATTAATTACTTACCTCCAGCCTGGGATATAGAGTGATTGAAGGACCTTGAGGGTAAGAACAGCTTGTTCAGATTGGAGATGAAATATCTTTTGGCCTTCTCCATAGCTACTTCCAAAAGCAGTTCGAGAAATGGCATCGCCAGTCATGCTTTGAAAGAAAGGCCATACGTCTACTTCACAACAGTCCCTTTGACTTTCACTCACCAATCTCACCCATTTCTTCACCATTTCATTACAACTCTCAAAGAACGCTGGTACCGTTAGCTGCCATACACAAACTTAAGAGCTTTTTGAATCACATAGATCATATAGGCATGCAGGTACTTATTAATTAAGGCCAAGTTAGAAAGATGTACATACACGTACCTTCAACTTCTCGAGATGAAAGGCAGGGTTGATAATTTTTCTGTGTTTAATCCATTTTTCTCCATTGTAGTTTACTACTCCAGTAATGAAAAGTTTGGTAAGTGGATTGCCAGGAGGCTTTTCAAATGCAGAAACGTTGTTGAAAACCTCCTTTATGTCTTCTGGGTTTGTGATTGTCACCATTGGATCTGGACCAAACCACATAAACGAATCCGTACCTACAAACAAAACACCAACGGAATTAACCGTTTTATCAGACAAACGTTGAAATAAGAGGTGAACATATACACATGAACATATAAATACCATAATTTTGAATCAATTGATGATGAATAGGTATGATACGAGGAACAATATCATCATGTAAAGAGATCGGTTTGGATTTGGCTTGTTGAATCAATTGACCCATCTCCTTCAAGTCTCCGAAGAAAAGTCTGTATGAGTTTCCGTTGAGGTTCTGTCGTCTGAGGTATATCTCAAGTCGTTTAGGTCTCACCCACACCCAATTCACCAGTCCTCCGATCACTATCCCTACTACAACCACGACTAAAGCAGCAACAAGGGAATTCGATGTGGCTTCCATGACAGGAAGAGAACAGAGTTGAGTTGGCCGTATCTTATGTATCTTAACAATGGAGAAACCAGTCTCGATGATATTCATATTGCTGTGGCCGTCCTAAGAGAGCGGTATTTATTTGGATAGGTGTTCTGAAGTTTCAAACAGATTTTTTTTAATCATAAAATAACTAGATAAGTATTGAAAAGTGCTTATTTGACAACTCATTTTTTGGGTCCAGAATGTATTTTAGAACAAAAAGTTCGTTAGTTTGTATATTTCAACGTTTGACAACTTCTTCTTTTAAAATATATATTGAGCAAAAGGCTCGTGCATTATGTCAAAATGTATTATGAATCTAACGTTTATCCAAACATAAATACATTTCGTCAAATTGTATTACGGATAAAAATCATTTTTTAAAATACATTTTGGCTAACAATCATTCTCTCAACACGTTTTTAAACGGGCACAAAATTGTTTTTGGCAAAAAGTAACTACAAAAATGTTACTTGGAGTGGTGGAGGGAGGCGGCTAGCGCATCATATGATTTCCAAGTTTCTTTAATTTCTTCTTTCTCTGTATTACAAAAGTTTTATATATCTCTCACCGCTGATGGTGAATGTATTTCCTTTTCCATGGGATATATAATTAACTTCAATAATTGATCATGTCCATGTATAATTTTTTTGTAATCTGAAGATTAAACGTATCTATATTGATTAATAATTAATGTGAAGATTTAATTCCAAGAATAGAATGAACAAGAAAGGAAAAAAATTTCAGATAAGAAATTTCCTTAGTAAATATCTCTAAAAAAGCAAACAATAAATAATATATATATATATATAATCAATGTCAGATATGATATGGGGTATGAAAGGAATTAAATTAAATACCGCAAATTTTGTCCAATAAATCAAGAAAGGATGGTGGGATGTGCATTGATTTATATATATTTGATGATTAAAAATGAATAAAGAATTATGAATGGTGAATCAGGAGTTATCCCTCTCTTAAAACGAATTGGAGAGAAATTCTTGTATGGGCCTGGTGTAACATCCTAAATCTCATTTTCATGCCTTAATTATAATTATAATTAATAAATAACTATTTGTGATAAAAAATTTCATGTAATTACTAAAATTTAAAAAGGATTTACATTAAGTAAAAATAATAATATAATAAGGCAATAATAATGATGATGATAAATGTGGTATTTGAGGGAAGGAGGTGGTAGAGAAAGAAGGAAAAATGAAAGAAGAAGAAGATAAGAAGAGAGAGAGAAAAAGGAAGAAGGGGAGACAAGATGGTAGGAGAAGAAAGACTAAGAGAAATAAGGAAAGAGAACGGAGGAAGAGGAGTAAATGAGAGGGGAGGAAGAGAATAAGAAAAGGAAATAAATGAGGAAGAAAAAGAGAGGGAGAAGGGAAGGAAGGAAAAAAAATGGAAAATTTACAATTAAATCTCAAATAAAAAATTAATAAATAAAAGGTTCTACAGATTCATAAAATTACTATACATGTGTGGTGAGTGAGTGCAAGGCATGGGGAGTAGTGCCGATATTGCGGGCCTAGCCCACCAACCCGCTTTTTTATTTTTTGAAAAATATATATTTTAAGTTTTTTACTTTTTTTCATCCCAATATTTTTTACAAAGAAAAAAGTAATATTAAATTCTATTTTTAGAAAATTATTGAACACTTATTCATAAAATTTGAAATAGAACAGTATAAATATGCAACCTTATACGAAAAAACTAAATAAAAAGGAAAAAATAATTTATTTTTTATTTTTTAAAAAAAGATAATAAGTTGGCCTGCCAACCTGCCATAGCGGGCTGCAGGCTGGTGGCAGGCTGGGAGGCAACCCACGCTGGCTAGCCCGCAACTCACGGGCTAACCCGCTTTACCGGTACTAATAGGGAGTACACGTCTGGAGAGAAAAAAAGGAAGGAGGTCCGGCTTCACTTTCCTAACCAATTCCGTTCCTCTTTTCTGGTTCTCCTTTAATCAATTAGGTTTCACTTGCTTCCTTTCAATGTCTCTTTCAACATTTAATTTTAAAAAATGCTTTGCATATTAAATCCAAATATTATGTAATTAAGATAATAGACATTTAAGGAATTTAAAGAGTGATAAGAGATTTCAAATTAATAATTAATTCATAAATCATTCCTTAACAAAATTAATATCTAATTAACACGTTTAAACCTAAATAAGGCACCAAACGATTAATATTAAGTACACTTATTTAATATAAAATAAAGATTTATCCCACAGCAAGTATGAATTAGCCATGTGTGTCCCATTCTACTCCACCATCGATGGTTGAACAATGAAAAATTGTGTTAAGAATTAAGATAGAAGCAAAACGAGGGGGAAAAAATTGTACCAACGTGGATTTCTTTATTTCATTTTCTTGGCTTTACTTTTTAAAATGTACCAAGTTTCCATTGATCACTCAGCAAAGATCAATAAGCTATTCAACGCCAAAACCACACACAACATTACATAAATGAATGGCGGACCTAAGCACAAATGAGAGGGTTTAACCACACCCCCTGACTTCTAAAAAATTATATATATATATATTAGTATTATGTGATTTATTTTGCACCAACTCATTAGTTAATTTTGAACCTACTAAATTTTTACTCAAATTCTTTTCAAAAATATTAAAAATAAGTCACACTTATCTTAAACCTCTAAACGAGTCGAGTCACTTTCGTTGACTGTAGAAAGCAAATGCGTACATATTTTCAATGCTTTCACACGTACATGATTAAAATTCCTTTTGAGACTATAGTATACGACCAACCTTTTAACTAATGATTCTAGAGCTTTCGTAAAATGATATGGGTGCCATACTGACAGAGGGCGAATGGTCAAAACCGAGAAAGGAGCATGGGCATAATGTCACGGGGCTAGTCTTTCGACCCGTACGGCGCTTAGACAGTCTTCATTAGAAGTTGCTAAGTAAGCCTATTTTCTATGAAAGAGGATGCTTGGCAAAGTTGAGGAAAAAGGAAAGCTTGAGGGCAAGGGAAAGAGCTTGGAGAATGTGAGAGTAGTATTGATTTTGAGAGAACTCAAGGATGGTTTACAAATGAGGAGGGGTGAGGTATTTATAGGCAACTCCCACCTCCTTACTATTCTCACCTCCTTAATGGACGGTTGGGATTAAATCGATCCTACGGTTACAATTCATTCTCTAGAATTCTCCTTGCAAATATCTAGATATTTACATGGAAAAATCTAGAGGCAAAGATTAAAATAATGAGGCTAGAGTTGTGTAGACTTCTCTAGAATGTTCTTGCATTCTCTAGCACTCCTAAGGTTATTCGGGAGCCTTCTGGAGGATTCTGGGACGTTCCGGAGCTTCATAACCTTGTGAATCGTGACATTCTCCCCCACTTAGTTTCGCGACGCCTAGAAAGAGAAGTTTTGGAGGATTAAGGACAAAGCCATGTTAGCTTCAAGCGGAGCAAAGTTTTGGCCCAGACATATTCTTGAACCCCAGGCAAATGGAACGTACGACACCTGATTCTTAGTTGCTTTAGAGATCTTCAGAGAATCTGTATGGATTGAACTCATTTGCATCTTCTCCCCACAACTCTGAATCTTAATGCATCATAAGTAGTGGAATCCCAACTCGAGTTCCAGCCAGTGAACTCGTATTTCCAAGTCCTGTATCCTTCGATACGAGCCTGTTCAGTGTAGGAGTTGGAGGGAGAACCTTAAAACCTCATACGATATCATGTTCACCTGTTAATCAAGTGTGAAGAAAAATGTAGCATGGTACTTATTCAATGACATGAATCTAAAACATTCTTAAAAAGTAAAACATCGTACTCATATGATCTTACTAATTTGAGACGAGTTTAGCCACCGTAATGAGGTTTTTGTGTGCCGAATACTTAGACGACTCCTTCTCTTACTTTTTATTGCCATTCGAGATACTTACAAGGCAACACGACTGTCCAGTTAGGAAGAACAGAGGTGGTCTCTTGTCCTGCTGTGTAAAACAATTTACATTCATTTGCTACATCCTCAATGCTCATTCCCATGTTCTTGTTGTTGCCTTTCTCTTTGATTTCTCTGCAATTGGATTCCAAAAGTATGTCCGCACATCTATCTCACAAAAACCCCTTTCATTTTCACTCACCAATCTCTCCCATTTCTTTACCAGATCGTTACAACTCTCATAGAACGCTGGCAACATTAGCTGCCACAAATTTAAACTTTGAAATTAGAGGAAAAAAAGGTAAAAAGCACTCAAGAGAATTATCAACACATGGAAAAAGAAAGAAAGAATTATCTACCTTTAACTTCTACAAATGAAAGGCGGCGTTGATAATTCTTCTGTGTTTCATCCATTTTCACCATTGTATTCTAGCAGTCCAGTAATCAAAAGTTTACCCAGTGGATTATTAGAAATCTTTTGAAAAACAGAAATGTTATTGAAGATCTCCTTTATGTCTTCTGGGTTTGCAATGGTCACCGCTCGATTTGGACCAAACCATGTGAAGGAATTATTGCATGCAATACAAATTAAATCGCAGAGATTCAAGACCAAGTCACTTCCAAGAATAATATTATGAAGAAAATCACGGATGAACATAAACTGTTCTACAGGATAGAAAAGAAAGGAATTGGTGGACAACCTAGGAAGGGG
>JANTPZ010144848.1:0-11763 GCA_025593235.1 Vachellia pachyceras | reverse complement strand
CTCAACCGAGACCAAGTATTTACATACAAATCACATAGTCCAACTCGGATCCTAAGTAATCTATAATGTAAATACAGATTGAAAGCAAATACTCCCCTTTCGACACTTCAAACTCCGGCTTACTCCATCTTCAAGAGGTTGGAGATGCTCAGCTCCTCATGAAAGGTGGAATCAAGCTCCAAATGGATGGATGAAGCATTGTAGATGGATTGATGGTGGAAGAATGGATGATGATAGGGTTGAGAGTGTATAGATGAGAGAAAATGGATGTGTGAGTGTTTTTCCTCTCCTCTGCCTCCTCTCCTCTTCCTCCCTTCGACATTTACCCTAAATGGGGTATTAAAACCGTCTTGGGTCAGGTCTTGAAGGTTGGATCGGTTTATTTCCATCTGGAGTAAAAATCAGGTGCTGATACGCAATTTTCACCTCGGACAACTATGGATTTAGTTGAACTGTTGCTTGAACTTTGGCCGCGGCGAACTTATTTTACGCCGTGACGAAAACATCTAGAGTTGCTCTCTTTGCCCTTTTTGCATGGAATTCCTGAAATGAAATAACAACTTTGGTAGTATCATTTACTCATGAAGGAATTTAGGCATAAATATATCGTTATTCATGGCATATGACCCCAAAATTACATTAATCCAATTCAACAACTCCTAATCACCATTTAAGCACAAAAAGGTCATGAATGGGCCAAAATTGACTCTGACTCTGGAAATTCAAGAGGAAAACTAACATAATTAAAGCTCAGTCATTGAGATGATTACATTTGGGAAATGCTTCACTCTATGAAGTGGATTGTATTGATATTGAAGCTCATGGAGAAGTATAATGTCAGAGTCCTAAAGTTGTTGTGTGATTTTATCGAATCCACACTCTGTTTTATGTTCGGTGACTCCATATACTTTGTCTCATCTTTTTCTATTCGTTGCTTCCTCATATTTATAGATGTTGGCAAAATATGCCCCATTGGAGAGAGCGTTGTATTTTCTGTTCAGCTTTGACTCTTGTGCTTTGTTTTCAAACTTGGTCTGCTCTGACAGATTTGTTTGTTGAAAAAGAAAGAATAGCTATTAGAGTTCTCACAAGAAGCAAGTATTTATTGAAGAGGATTAATCCGTTAGAAACTGATTTGCTTCCATTATACTTCTGCTTCATTGTCTGACGAGGCTGTATAATGTTCTGTGTTAAATGGCTCTGACACGAAGAGAGACATTGTCTGTGAATTTTTCCGTTGAGATCCCATGCTAGAGAAGTATTCATATATACATATTCCCTGTTAGGAAGTCTAAGCATGAAGCATTTATGAGAACAATTGATATTCAAAAAGTCTTTACGCAAATAAGGAAAGATCAGGTAAAGCATAGGTGAAGCTGTCAGACTGCTATAGTGTCAGATAAAGTAGTGCTCGAGCATGACACTTTGATGCTCGAGTATTTTAATGAATATTTCATAGAAAAGTTCAATTCTTTAACACAATACTCGAGTATTATCTGAAAGTGTTTGTAAAAGAATCAAATACTCGAGTGTTTAAATCATAGTTCTCGAGTACTGATAATGCTTCTTAAGATTACTCGAGTATTTTGTGAAAGTATTGTGAAGAAGAGTAAAAAGGAGTTCAATACTCGAGTGATAAAATTGGAGTGCTCGAGTATTAGGAGTGCTGGCAATCAGTGCTGGAGCATTCTCAAGGAGTATTGATGAACAGTAAAAATTTTGAGCCCGATGCTCGAGTATTGGATGCTAGTGCTCCAGCATATGCAGTACTTCCATTTAATATTTGTAGCATTTGCTCCCACTATTGTATGAAAAACTTTAATACTCGAGCACTATAAACTAGTGCTCGAGCATTTGCTCTGCTGGAAGCCTCTACTTGAAGTACTGACTAAAACCATTGAGTACCAGAAGCACGATGCTCGAGCATTAAGTGTCAATGCTCGAGTGCGGGCTATGCTTAATCCGTATGCTGGAGCATTGAGTGAAAGCATTGTGTGAAAAAACTAATTTTTGAGCTCAATGCTCGAGCACTAGGTGCCAGTGCTCGAGCATTGGCAAGTTTTGTGGAGAAAATATGATTCTGAGGCCCGATACTCAAGCACAAGGTGTCAGTGCTCAAGCATTAGCCTGTAGCTCAACTTTCAATGACCATATCTATCTCAATTCAACTCCACACTTTGTAAATAATATATCAATGGAAAGCCCAGAAATTCTATTTTCACATGAAATAAGAATCAGTCTCAAATCTATTATATAAAGAAAGTTATGATAGATTCAGTAAGAAAAGGTCAAAATAATACGTTCAGTTTTGACCACCAAGTTTAGAAATTTATATCTCCTTCACTTGAAATCATTTGGTTCTATTCTTAGTGTCTATTAAATGAATTTTGAGTTTAGTTCCATATGAAATTGGTTTCACATCAATTAGAGTCATATTTTAGTACATATGATCAAAATACCAGACATATGTCAAGCTGATCGAAACAGAGGAAGCTGATGCTCGAGCATTGGAGATCCCGTGCTCGAGCATTGGCTTGCCAGAGGTCAATACTCGAGTCTTATGGTCCAGTGCTCGAGTATTGACTCCCTAGAGGTCAATGCTTGAGTACTATGGCTCGATACTCAAGTGTTGGCCCCAAAAACTCATAAGAAGCTCTGAAAACTCATCATACTCGAGTTTTTGAGTTTGTGCTTGAGCATTAACTTCCAAATCAGTTTTACGCATCCAAATGAAGCTGAGATGAATGGTTAATCAATGATAATGATAAAATATCAATTTAAAACATTTTAACCTTAAAAAAGAGTTATTTAACCAAATCATCTTCCAATTTTAAAAGGATGCATATCAGTAAGTCCATAGGGTTATAAAATTTTTTTTCTCTTTTATATTTAACATCATCAAAACTAATCATATCTAACAAACTCAACACATTATTACCTCTGAAATCAAGCACAACTAGGAAGATTAAAGAGATCAATAAAGATTTCACTGAATAAGTAGAGATGAGACTTCATTCTACTATGTCAAACACAAAACAACTTCAATACACAAATAATCCAAGTTTGGCTCAACCGAGACCAAGTATCTACGCACAAATTACAAGTTCTAACTCAAAATCTAAGTAATCCATAACATAGATACAGATTGAAAATAAATACTCCCCTTTCAGAACTTCAAACTCATACCGTCTTCATCCTCAAGAGGAAAAGAGATGCTCAGCTACTCATTCTATGCGAAAACAAGCTCCGATGGATGATGAAAGGCTCATGATGGACCGATGGTAATGAAATGGAATGAAAATAGGGTTTTGAGAGTAGATAGGATGAGAGAAATGTGAGTGTAGTGTTTTCTGCCTCCTTCCCACACTGCGAACTTACCTTAATTAAGTCAGTCTAACCATCCAGGGTCTGATCCAAGAAGGCGGGTCAGGTTTATTTTCCATTTGGAGCAAAAATCTAGTACTGGCATGATATTCGCTGTGGCAAACCTCTCCCGAGAGTTCTCTGTTAGCTTGTTTGACTTTGGCTGCGGTGAACTTTGAATTACGCTGCATTGAACTTTGCCAGAGATGTTTTCCCAAGTTCTTATTTAGAGTTCCTGAAATAAAATAGCAAATATTTGAAGTATCATTTGCTCTTGATGGAATTTAAGCACAGTTATATCATAATTGTGGCAAATGCACCAAAAATTACATTAATCCAAATCAACAACTCTAATTCTAAAATTAAGTGCAATAAGGGTAATGAATGGGCTAAAATTGGATCTAAAACTCTGGAAATTCAAGTACAAAAGAGGTATAAATAATGCTCAATCAGCTGACTTAAATGCTAAGGACAGTGAATAAAAATTTGATTCCATGTGTTACAAATGTTTTGGTGACAAGTGTCCAAGATCCAGCACAACATACACCGATAAAGTAACTTTATTCTAATAAATTCTACCACTTATTTGGAACATTTATTCCTCTTTTTTTATCTTTAAATATGACTAAAACAAGTGGCAAAAGTGATCATCACCATAATACTTTTGGAAACTTTAAGTTTCCATAAAGTTACTTTATGCCATCGCAATATCGATAAAACAACTTATCGATACGTAACTGGATCCAATGATAAGAAAAGAAGAAATAAAGATTGCTAAATCCTTAGATATAGCATGTTGCCACAGAAAAGACATTGAATGAATTAGCCAAAGGAATGAATCAGTGTCTAAAAGTTCAAGTAATACAGCAAAAGAAATGTAGCCTGAGAGAAATGATCTATGAAGTATGTGAGGAAAAGAGAAGTTTTAAAGAGGCAAGGAGGAATGAGCAAGGCCTAAGAAGACATGTTGGCTTCTACGATTAATCTTGGAGAATTATCAGACTAGCTACCACTGAGGATAGACGACTTAGTCTTAACTTATGCTCGATGGTCTAAAGGTTCTAAAGGGTAAAATGACTCTCCCATTAAAGTGAAGAGGTGATAAGCCTACAAAAGAGCAATATAGCTCCTAAGGTCATAACAAACCGAAATAACAGGAAGTAGAAAGCCTTCATGGCTCGGAGCCATAAGCGTTATGCTTCTCTTTGGGATGGGAGAATAAGATGAATAGAGGCTGAGATTAAGATAAGAAGGATTCCTCACGATGGTTAGCTAGTATAGAGAAAATACCCTTGATTATTTTAATAGATAGCCCAACTATTAATTAGGATTGGTTTATTCCAATTCTTGAGGTAAGAAAAGCAAATAAGTAAGATACAGAGTTGTAAGCCTTGAATGAGATAAAATCAGGCTAGCTTAATATGAGTCAAGAAAGAAAGAGAAATAGAAAAGCCCTTTTGATTAAGTAAACTCAAAAGGTATTAAAAGAAAAGACCTAAAGATGAGTTGAGGGTAAAGATAAAGAAATGTTACGGATAGCAAAAGTCAGCAAAGAATGAGGCTAATAAGATAAGAGGACAATTAAAATGCGAGGTAAGAAGTAAAGTAATGGTCTGTTAACAAAAGTCAAGAAGCTTTAATAAAGTGAGAAATTGGCACGATCCTGAGATAGTGATCGAACGGCAAAAAAGATAAAGCCAATAAAAATGTGATAAGTCAGTAGATGATTCATGCAAATAAGAGAAGACGACCGTTGAGGTTAAAGTTGGAGATCATATATCTTTGAGGGTATCTCTAATAATGAGAATTAGGTCAGTCTTCAAAACTAAAGAAACCCAGTTAAAGAATTGTTTTGAATGTTTAAAGATGAAATAATAGCTTATCATTTAGCCTTAACTCCAAATATGAGTCAAATATGCCAGGAATTTCTTGTTTCCTTGTTAAAAAGGTAAGATCCAGATACATATTATGTTACGGAATATAATTTTAAAAGTGGTCTAGTAAGAGTTATCACTATAGGAAGTTCTATAGGGAAACAAAAAAAGAGATAAAAGCCAAGAGCTAAAAGTTATTAATTAGGATGTGTAAATTTTGAGGACGAAAATTATTTTAAGGGGGTATAAATATAATATCCATACTTTTATTGTCAATATAAATAAAGGCCAAACTGATAGTTATGAGTTGAGTTAAGGCCTAGAGATAGGTAGTACAGAAAAAGGAAACTAATAAATCAAAAAGATCATAATCGGTCTAGGCTTAATATACCGAATTTCATAAGAACTTCACAGTTCAACGTGCATGGCCTAGAGAAATGATAAGATAGGTGACCTTCTAGGAAGGAGCTAAATGTCATTAAAGAGAAAGGTGAAAATGGAATTTTATAAAGGTAAGGGTAAGAATGGAATTTTGAAAGAAAAGTAAGGCATTATGGTAAATAAGAAAAAGCATAAGGGCATTTTGGTTATTTGACCAAAGTCAACGGTCAAGATATCAGAAAAATTTATAGAGGCCCAAAATATAAAGAAAAATGCACTGATCAAAATGACGGGTGTCAGTTTTTCCAAATTCGGCCTAGATTGATGTCTAGAGAATTTTAAAGATCATTTAATTTTTGGCATTTTATAATTGCCAAAAATAATTATTTTAAGTATCAGGAGGCTTCAAATTTCTGAGTTCAAGGCAAGAAAGAATAGTGTTAAATTTATAGTATTTTATAAAACTATTGTTCTGAATACGAAAAAGGCAATCTCATAAGGAAAATACTAGGAAAAACCCTGAAAATTGGGTTTTCTTTAAAAATTAATTAAAGGCATTTTAGGAAGTAATTTGAGGAAAGAAAAGGATAAGAGTATCAGTGAAAATTTTAAAAACTTTTGATGAATTATCGGTATTGCAATCGCCTAAAATAACTTTGTGGAAACTTAAAGCTTCTGAAGGCACTATTGAGATGATTATTTTAAAACTTGTTCTAGATATATTTGAGGATTAAAAGAGAGATATAATTGTCCCCAAACAAGTGGAAAAATTTATCAGAACAAAGTTACTTTATCTGTATAAGTTATACTAGAGCAAGTAACCGGATCACCAATTTAGTTTGGTTAATGTAACCAGATTTCTAACCCCCAATTGCTGACCATAATGGCAATCAATAGGGCTTGAAAGGTGGTAAAAGTGCTGGAAAAATTGGAGCCATTGAATCCATCAACTTTTGTGAGATTGAATTCTAACCATCCAACTAAATAACACATGCATTAAGTCAGATTTTTCTCATCTTCTCCAGCCATTTTCACACCAAAAACAGAAGATAAAAGAGAGAGAAAGTGATGCCATTGAAGAGAGGAAGGAGGAGCAAAATTCACAAGAAATCCAAGGCAAGAAACTTTCTTATGCAATTCTATACCTATTCTTGATCCTTGGAACCTCCTCTACACTTCTAATGGTTTAGATTTTTGGATTAACCTTTCTTTTTGGTGGCTGAAAGTTAGGGTTCTTGAGAGTGAAAATGAAAAAGAAAGGAATTTAAAGAAAAAGATTGGTTGCAAGAAAGAATAGTGTGAAATTTCTAGTATTTTATAAAACTATTGTTCTGAATATTAGAAAGGCGATCTCACGGATCGGAAGGAAAATACTCTGAAAAACCCTAAAAATTAATTAAAGGAATTTTAGGAAGTAATTTGAGGAAAGAAAAAGGACAAGAGTATTAGTAAAAATTTTAGAAACTTTTGATGTCTAAAAATCTAGTTGCTTAACAAAAAGCCATTTTATCGGTATTGCAATAGCCTAAAATAACTTTATGGAAACTTAAAGCTTCAAAGGCATTATTGAGATGATTATTTTAAAACTTGTTCCTAGATATATTTGAGGATTAAAAGAGAGATATAATTGTCCCCAAACAAGTGGAAAAATTTATCATAACAAAGTTACTTTATCGGTAAAAGAGAGAGAGAGAAAGTGATGCCATTGAAGAGAGGAAGGAGGAGCAAAATTCACAAGAAATCCAAGGCAAGAAACTTTCTCATGCAATTCTATACATCTTCTTGATCCTTATAACCTCCTTTACACTTCTAATGGTTTAGAATTTTGCATTAAGCTTTCTTTTTGGTAGCTGAAAGTTAGGGTTCTTGAGAGTGAAAATGAAAATGACAGGGATTTAGAGAAAAAGATTAGTTGCAAATCACTCCTTGCATGATAAATAGTTGATTGATACGTATATTTCTTTGGTTTGTTGCTTGTATGAATTTTTGGAATGATAAAGATTAAGGGGAGGTGCTGTCCAAATTTATATTTAATGAGGAAGAGGTGTTTTTGAGTTAAATTATGCATGAGAAGTGGTTTAAGATCAAGAATAAACCATTGCATGTGAATAAAGTTTGAGAATCACATTTATTGTTCATGAGACAGATTTTCGGTCAGGTCTAGAATTAATAGAAGGAGTGTAATTTCATGATTTTGATACTTCCATTGGCTTTAGAATGAAAAATTGTGTAGGGTGAAAGTGAGAAAAAGTTTTGGGAAGCATTGGAAATCATTTAGACAAGTTTTGAAGCTCTAGGGTTTATAATGTTCAAGAGGAAGCCTTATTGAGTTTTCATGGCTTGGTAAGTGTGACACTCCTTACCTTAACCTTTAACCTCACTAAAAAGTGATTTGGAATCAAAAGAAAGCCTCATTATGATCAAAGGGTCCAAAAGTTTCAATTTGAAAACTTTCAAGTTGTTGAAAGTTACTATTCACTGGTTTTAGGACCAAATTTGAAAATTCATAACTAATCCTAGAAAAATCTAAATTGAGTTCTTCCAATTTCTATTTGAAGCTTGTAAGTTCCTTTATAAGGGAAAAATACTCATTGAGTCATTTACTTGCCCAAATGATATAGTTTAATTCGTGAAAATGTACTGTTCACTTGGTCACTTGGGAATTCACCCTCTTGAACTAAACACTTTCCTACAAAATGGACAATATAATGGCCATCAATCATAAGCCATTATCAAAGCAAGAACCACTTTAAACTTCATTAACTTCCCTTGAACTTCCTTAATTCCCTATAGCATTTTAACTTGTTTCATTGGTTTTTAATGCTTCCAAATCCCTTGCCTCACTTTACCCTTACACAATTCCTCATTTTAGAGCTAATGGAAGCATTAAAATAACCAAAAACACATTCCTTTTTGCACTTTCTAGATTTGCACGAAAATTTCCAAAAATTGGAAAATGTTTCTTTTCAACTTTCAACACTTCTATCATCATATTCTTATGCTCAAGCTCACATTCATGCATGGTAAAGCTTGATTCTAACTCTCCTATATCAAAAGGAAAACTGGGCAGCACCTCCCCTAATTTCTCATGATTTCCCCAAATTTACAAATCACAAAAACAAGCTCAATCCAATACAATATATATATATCAACATGCTCCTTACAACAAGAGGAGACATTTGCAACCCATTAATGGCTTTAAATCCCTCTCTTTATCACTTTTCTCTCAAGAACCCTAAGCAACCAAACTTGAGAAGGAGAGCTCAAACCAAAATTCCAATCCATGGAAGTTGTAGAGGAGATCACAAGGATCACAAATATATATATATATATATATACTTGAAGGGTAAGTCCTCTTACCTTGGGTTTTAATGAAGCTTTTCTTCTCTTCCTCTCTTGTCCAAGTCGTCACTTCTCCTCTCTCTTGGCTTCTGAAACTGATCGTGAGAATGGGCTGAAAGCTGAAGGGAAAAGCTGATTTATTAATTCACTCTTTAATGGTTTAATGTAATGGAGGGTTGAGATCTCATCTTGCCACTTTAATGAGATCTAAGGGATTATGTGCTTCCACCTTTATGCCACTTGTCCACTTCTTATTAACTCTTTAAAAGGTGTAATCATGGCTATAAAAATCTGATTCCCCTTTAGTTACTCTAACCAAACTGGATCCCATTCAGTTACTTTTACCGATTACACGTTTTATCGGTAAACTTAACTTTATTCCGACAAATCTTTTTCTACTTTTCTGGAGATATTTTATTTTTCATTTGATCTCCATAATTCCATCTTGAATATAATAAAATCATTATTCCCAAAATACCGTTTAATTATCTCTATTTTTACAGGATTATTTTATCCTGTCCAAAATCCCTGAAACGGAACAATCGCAGAGCAAATTTCTTTTAGGGCCTTGAAAAATACTATATTTTTCACTGATTCTCATGCCCTTTTCCTTTTTCCAAAATTTCCTCTAGATTTTCCAAAATTAATTTTTGAAATAATTATTTTCTGGGGACTTTTTGGGTATTTTTCCCATTTTTCGGGAAAATCATCTTAATTATATACCGGGTAATAATTTTATTAATTACTACATAATTCACTGAATTTCCATATTTTTCTCCAAATTTTTTAAGAGCTCCTGATATTTCAAATAATTATTTTTCCTCTTTTGCCCTTCAAAATTTCCGTAGACGGAAATCGGGTCCGAATTTGGAAAATATGTGTTACGTCATTACGACCGGTATGTAGAGATCTATCTTTTAGGCATCTGTAATTTTTTCTGACATTTTGGTCAACTAGTTGACTTTTTGACTTTGACTTTGACTTTTCTTTTGTCAAATGACCAAAATGTCCTTTAACTTTCTCATAATTACCATTTTGCCCTTACTTTCTCTACTTTTTCAAAAATTACTATTTTACCCTTACTTTTGATACTAAAAGACCTTTATGTCCTTGGTCTTTTATTAAATGATGTATGTGTCCCTTTTCTGAAAGTTTTTCCCATCCTCATATCACTCTGGGCAATTTTCCTTAACTCTGGAATTCCTACGGAACTCCGTGTACTAAGCCAAGTCCATCCTTACGACTTCAGGCCTATAGTTTTTATTTCTGTACTATTTACCTCTTATTTCTCTTTCAATTTCCTAGCTATCAAATTAGCATTTCATTCAGCTAGCATAGAAATTTATGGATATTACATTTCTACCCCCCTTAAAATTAAATTTCATCCTCAAAATTTACGTACATTATGTGTGGGTATCTTTCTTCATGTCTTATTTTTTTTCCGTTTCCCAGGTACCGCTGCGGACCCTTGCCATATGACTTTGACCATAGGAATACTCTTGTTCCGGAGCTACTTCACCTTCCAGTCAATTATACAAGATGGTCATACTTCATATGACAAATTGTCTTACAATGCAATATTTTCATATTCTATAACATGTGCTGGGTCAAGATTGTACTTCTTTAACTGGGAGACATGGAATACATTATGAATCAGACTCAGATTCGGGGGTAATGCTAACTGATATGCTACTGGTCTGACTCTGTCTATATTTTGAAATGGTTCGATATACTTTGGACTAAGTTTCTTCGTCTTCAGAGATTGACCTACATCTGTCATTAGAGATACTCGGAGGAATACATGATCCCCGACTTCAAATTCCAATCGTCGCCTTCTCTGATTGACATAAATAAATTCCAATTTATAACATTTCTTTGGCTTTATCTGCTTAGCCATTTCATCACTGTCTTAGAATTATGCCAATTTCTCTCTTTACTAAAGCTTCTTGATCTTCATTATCCGACCATTATTTTTTAAAAAATAACATTTCTAAGGCAATCTTACTTATTGCCTAAATTTTAATGATCCTTTCATTTAGTCAGTCTCATTCTTTGCTAACTTTTTATTGTCTATCTCTTTACCTTTAACTCACCCTTAAGTATTTTCTTTCAGTACCTGGTGAGTTCGTATAGTTTCTAGGATTTACTGTCTTTCTTCCTTAACTTATACTTATAGCTCATAATAGGCTTTAGAAAGATATAATACTCCTTTGAGTTATCACATTTCTTTCTGAACTTCAGCACTCAAATAGGAAACTTTTAAGATTTCTTACCACCCTTGGTTCTTATATGCTTTCATAGTTCAGAGAAACTTCTACTTTACTTTCTAGATCTCATATTAACTAACTAGCTTCGTGATCAATTACTCACAATTATATTGAAGGCTTTAAGCTTCAATCTGTGAAGCTTCTTGATATTCTTCATCTTATCTTTCTATATCAGGACTTATAGTTTTGTTTTGCTTTCTTTACTTTCCCTCTTTTAGGGATTAGAATAAGCTTATTCTCATTGACAGCTGGCCTATCTAAAGAAGCAGTCAAGGGTACTCTATCTGTACTAGCTATTCATCATGAGGACACTTTATTATCTTAAACCCATTCCCGGTCATCTCATTCTCATGTTCTAAAAGCAGCATCATGCTTCTGACTCCAAGTGTAACACTCTTTATTTTCCCTTATAAACATCATATTAGATCACTAATGAACCACTTTAGGGCCTTTGAGAACTTAAATTGACCAAAGAAGTGAACTTGAAAATTTCAAAACGGAGTTACTGTTCATGTGTCAATTTCCAGATTTCTGGC
>JANTPZ010144846.1:0-10429 GCA_025593235.1 Vachellia pachyceras | reverse complement strand
GATCATGGATAGGGTTGTTGTGCTCAATTTTTTAATTTTGAGAATGTTGAATTGTTGAGTAGCACACCCATATACATGGCCAATAAGAACAGGGTTGCTTTCAATTTTTTTAATTTTAAAAAAATTGAGCACAGCTGTGCATTTATTTTCTAGTTCTGTACATGAGATCTATCAAATTTTTGATGAATTATGATGAAATTTTGTAGGATCTAGATGCTTGTTCTGCTGCGATAATTGTCAATATTGCCTTCTCTTTTATACCTGCCTCATTTGCTGTTTCCATTGTAAACGTAGTAACTTCTAATGCTCAGCCTAAAATCAACTTGGCATCTTTTTAATTAGTTTTCTTACCTCTCTTTAATTAAGGATGTTTCTTTAAACAGTTATTTAATTCTGTGGTGGCAATTTTGCTTTCTTGGAATAAGAAAGATTGCTGATCAGGTGTGAAAATTGTTGGCCTTTTCTTCTTGTACTGCTTTCTACTGTTACTATGGAGATTCATTTCCTTTACTTTGCATTTTTTGAACCTTTGAACTGAAATTTCTTTTTCTTTTGCTTTATTCTATTAATTTATCTTCATTCGTAATTATTGGGTTGCTAAGATGTTATTGAATAATGTGCTCTCTAGGGAAAGGTTGTGTTGTAAGCTTGTTTTGTCTCACTGAAAGTTCATATGCTCCTTAACAACACTATTGGCTGTGTCATAGATTAATTTTTATGTTTATTCTCAGTTTGTAAAGTTACTTCTAGAAAATGTAAATGCAATCTATTGAATTTGTCCTTGTTGAAATTTATCCCGCAAAACATAGCAGTGGTAAAAATTTTCTTTGTTAAGTTCATTATTTATTAATTTTTTTCTTTCCATGTTTTGGGATTTTCATGGCTGATTTGGGGCTAAAATAGCATGATCCATTGGTGAAAAAATAGGAACAACACTAAAGAGGAGCAGCTGATGACATTGCTATAACTGATATGTTAATTTCCAAAGCTGTTGGCCTTGCTGAAGGTGGTGCACTGTAAGTTTATTTGTTAATAAGCTTAAGTAATCGTAGTATATATTTTCATTGATAAAAACAATTGGAGTGAAAATATGTAACGTACTTTAACAATTTGATTAACTTGCTTTTTTCCCCTCTCTCCAATGCCTAACATTTTGAAACTTACCTCCTGTTTATTAATCGTACATAATCTTGTTCAAATGCAGATTAACTTGGTCCCAAAATGATGCGTCATGCTGGGTCGCAATTTAGATAAGACATTGCAAATTTCAAGTGGTCTAATCAAAGGAGCTAAAAACGTCACTAATCTCATTTGGCCTGACAATGGAGCTGCAGATCAAGTTTTAGGCTTAGAGACGTGAACTAAAGAGCTTGGGCCAAGTACTTCACATGGGAGGACTCATATGGGCCTAAATAAGCACATTTTGGGCTTTAAATGATGATCATATTTTGTGGCTTTTATTTGCACGAAAATTACTTACTAGTTGGCAATTTGACTTTTGAATTTCCTGTTTTAAGAGTTTCCTATTTTAAATTAGATTTCAGATTTGCATTGACTGCAAATTAGGTAACTTTTAAGTTTCTGTTTTTAAGAGTTTCCTTTTTGCATTTGCCGCAAATTAGGTAACTTTGAGTTTACTTTTTTTTCTAATAGTTTCCTTTTCTTAATTAGACTTTAATATTTGCAATTAATGCAAATTAGGTCAGATTTGTGAGTTTCATCTAAATACTTTGTAACGCCTCTTTTGATGGCAGACTTGAATTTTGAATGAAAGTTTGCATCTTTATGCATTTTGAGAGGATTCTCTCTAGGGTTCTTTTCAGAACTAACAGACTTATCAAGGCTTGATCAACCTTGTGGCATCTTCCAACACTTAGGGTCCTTGTTCTTCCGTGTTCAAGGGTTCAAGTGGATCGTTGACCCCTGTATAGTTTCTTGGGGTGCGCATATTTTAGATTGGCTGTGGGTTCGCGGGATCTTTCCCTTTGAGTTCACACCATCTTGGTATCAGAGCTTCAATTCTAAACTTAGGTTTTATTTTTTTGTTCATTCAGTTTTATTTTCGTTCATTTGTTCTTTTCTTGTGTCTGTTCATTGCTGTTTGTCTTCAAATTGTCTCCATCTGTTCGTCCACTTTTCCTTCGTGTTTTCAATGTTTAATAGGTCATTTTCATAGTTCAGAGTCTCATCTTTATAGTTGTTTTGGATTTGTTTCAATCTGAGTTTTCTACATCGAGTTCCATTCATTTCAAAGTAACGTGTTGTCTCTGGAATTTCTGGGTTCTGATTGCTTGTATTGGTTGTTTGTGATAGATTTTGTTATCTGTGAAAAAAAGAGAGAAGTGCACAAAAAAGTTCAAAAATAAGAAAAAAGAGGTGCACAAAAAAAAAGAGAAAGAAAAAAATTTAAAAAAAAAGAGGTGTAAAAAAAGAGCATTAAAAAAAAGAGGTGCACAAAAAAAAAGAAAAAAATTCAAGAAAAAAAAGAAAGAAAGGAAAAATATATTCACAAAGAATAGCATGTGTGTGTTGCAAACATTTTAAGCAATCTATGCATTCAAATTGTCATATCCAGAATTTGCTATCTATACAATCTAAGTTATTTGAGCTCTTGATTTCAGTGAATCACGTTTCTAATACTCACTTTGATTTTCCATATCTCTAAGTGTTGTGTTGATTCTGCAAGTTATATTGTTTTGATTAATTGCTTAGTTTTTTAAAGAGCCTCAAGAGGGATTTTAAGAGTGGAAAAAAGGCAAGAGTGACACTTCAAATTAAAAGCCAAGATTGAGTAAAACACGAGTGTTGAGTAACAACTTTGAGGGAAACACGTGAGGAAATTTGTGAGAAAATTTATTTCACTAACATCTTTCTTACAGGTAAAATGTCGAAAGCGGAAGAAACATCTGGTGATAGTAATCAATTAAATGAAGGAGACCAATTTAGGACAATACACCAACAATTTGCCTCGTATGAATGTGATTTTTGGGGAAATAAGGGATAGGATGGATAGGCAAGATGAAAGAATTGCAAATCTGCAAAGAGGGCGATCAAATCCTAGAAGGCATGAGAGGGGAAGAGAAGATTCCATGGATGAATTTGAATATGAAAATGATAGAGCTAGTGGTGCTAGTGAGGAAGAATTTGGATCTGAATTTGAAGTGAGAGGAAATAGGCATAAAGGAGATAGGTATAGGAGACATGGTAGAAATATTCCTTGGGAGATAAATAGAGTTGATAGGAACCTTGTGAGCATCAAAATGAAGATACCACATTTTCAAGGTAAGAGTGATCCTGAAGCATATTTAGAGTGGGAGAAGAAGATAGAGATGATATTTAAGTGCCATAATTATTCTGAGGTTAAAAAGGTGAAGTTGGCAGCCATAGAATTTACTGATTATGCCATTGTTTGGTGGGATAAATTGGGCATTAACAGGAGGAATAATGGTGAAAGACCTATAGAAACATGGATAGAGATGAAAACCCTTATGAGGAGAAGATTTATTCCTTACCATTATTATATGGAGCTTTATCAAAGGTTGTAGATCCTTTCACAAGGCTCTAAGAGTGTGGATGAATTTTATAAAGAGATGGAGTTAGTTTTGATAAGAGCTAATGTTCAAGAAGATAGAGAGGATACAATGGCTCATTTTCTGAATGGGTTAAACAAAGAGATTGCTGATATAGTGGAGATGCATCATTATGTGGAGTTAGAAGACATGGTGAACATGGCAATTAAGGTGGAGAAGCAACTCAAGCGAAAGGGATCTTCAAAATTTCCATCTTGGGTCAAGCTCCTCACAAAAGCAGAATTGGAGGAAAGGAGAAAGATTTATCCCAAAGGAGACCACTAAAGGCAAAGAAGAAGCTTCATCAAAGAGTAAAGGTAAATCTGATTCCCAAACTTCTAGAAATAGAGATATAAAATGTTTCAAGTGTTTGGGTACAGATCATATAGCTTCTCAATGCCCCAACAAGAGAGTCATGATTTTGAAAAATAATGAAGTTGTGACTGAAAGTGAAAGTGATGATGATTCTATGCCCTCACTTGAAGATGCTAATGATGATGGAATTGAATATGTTAAGGAAGGAGAATGCCTTGTTGTTAGGAGAGTTTTAAATTATCAAGTGAAGGAAGATGAGATGAATGAGTAAGGAGAAAACATCTTCCATACTCGCTGCCTTATTAATAATAAGGTTTGTAGTTTGATCATTGATGGTGGGAGTGTAACAAATGTTGCAAGCACTACATTGGTTGAAAAATTGAATTTGCCTAGCAAGAGGCACCCTAGACCATACAAGCTGCAATGGTTGAATGAATGCGGGGAAATTAAAGTTGATAAACAAGTTCTTGTGTCTTTTGCAATTGGAAAGTATAGTGATCAGATACTGTGTGATGTTGTTCCTATGCATGCTGGGCATTTACTTTTGGGAAGACCTTGGGAGTTTGATAAAAGGGTAAAGAAGGATGGGTTTACAAATAGATATTCTTTTGTGATGAACATCAATCCCATTACTCTAGTTCCATTAACTCCGAAATAAGTGCATCAGGATCAACTCAAGATGAAAAGAGTAACAAGAAAAACAGTGATGTAGAAAATGAGAAAAATGAGAGAGAAATGTAAAAAAGAAATGAGGGTGAAAAGGAGAGAAAATCAGAAAGTTCAAGGAGAGAAAAGAAAAGAAGAACGTGAGTTTTTATGCAAAAGAAAGTGAAGTGAGGAGTGCTTTTCTTGTTGAAGCACAACTGTTTCTCATTGTTTACAAGGAATCATTTTTGAACACTCTTTTCCAGGTGATAGTTGTCATGCTGAATAATCGGGGAGAGTTATGAGGCTGCAAGATATTCCTGAATATCTATGTATCGCCTCTTTTATTTATGTGTTGACTGCTGTATATTGCCATTTATAGGTATCATCTTGCAATACATGTATTTTTGTGTAAATTTAGAAATTTTAAAAATATAATGAATTAGAGTTGCGCAGTGGGAGCCGGAACTTTAGATTCCTGTTAAATTTAAGTAAGTTATTAAATATTGGTTATATCTTGATTAATAACTTGAAATAAGTTAAGATTCAATATTAAAGTGGGGTTTTACAGCGGTTTCTTTGTTGCAGGACTTCATGATGTATTGCTTGAAGAAATTCCACCTGGCTTACCACCTATTAGAGGAATTGAGCATCAAATTGATTTCGTACCAAGAGCAACAATTCCTAATAGGCCAGCATATAGGAGCAATCCTGAGGAAACAAAGGAGCTTCAAAGGCAAGTGGAAGAGCTCATGGAAAAGGGATATGTTAGGGAAGGCTTGAGCCCTTGTGCAGTTCTAGTACTTCTTGTGCCAAAGAAAGATGGAACTTGGAGGATGTGCATTGATTGTAGAGCCATCAACAACATCACTGTAAAGTATCGTCATCCCATTCCTAGGCTAGATGATATGCTTGATGAATTGTATGGTTCTATTGTCTTTTCTAAGATTGATTTGAAGTCTGGATACCATCAAATTAGAAAGAGGGAAGGGGATGAGTCGAAAACTGCTTTTAAGATAAAACATGGGTTATATGAATGGTTAGTTATGCCATTTGGGTTAACTAATGCGCCTAGCACTTTCATGAGATTAATGAACCATGTTTTGCGTGCTTTCATTGGAAAATTTATTGTGGTCTATTTTGATGATATTCTGATTTATAGTAAGAACATGGATGAGCATTTGAGTCATTTGCATTGTGTGCTTGATGTTTTGAGAAAGGAAAAATTATTTGTAAATCTGAAAAAATGTGAATTTTGCATGGATAAAATCATTTTTTTTTGACTTTGTGGTGGGTGCTAAAGGAATAGAAGTAGATGAGGAAAAGATAAGAGCTATAAAAGAATGGCCAACACTTAAAAACACAACTGAGGTGAGTTTTCATGGTTTGGCTAGTTTTTATAAGCGCTTTGTGAAAGATTTTAGCACACTTGCTGCACCACTAACTGAGATCATTAAAAAATCTGTTGGTTTTAAATGGGATAAAAAACAAGATGATGCATAAAACTGAAGGATAAATTATGTTCTGCACCTGTGTTGATATTGCCTGATTTTAATAAAAGTTTTGAGATTGAATGCGATACATCTGGAGTTGGGATAGGAGATGTGCTAATGCAGGAAGGGAAGCCAATTGCTTATTTTAGTGAAAAGCTAAATGGAGCAGCCTTGAAATACCCAACCTATGACAAAGAGCTCTATGCACTTAAACGAGCATTGGAGAATTGGCAACACTGCCTTTGGCCAAGACAATTTGTGATTCACACTGATCATTAATCCTTGAAGCATATTAAAGGACAAAGCAAGTTGAACAAGAGACATGCAAGGTGGCTGGAATTTATTGAGACATTCCCATATGTAATCAAATATAAGAAAGGTAAAAAAATGTGGTTGCCGATGCATTGTCAAGAAGGTATACTCTTCTTTCACTCTTAGTACTAGATTGCTTGGCTTTGATTATATCAAGGAGTTGTATGCAAATGATGCTGATTTTTCTGAACCTTTTCTTGCATGTGAAAAGAAAGTGTTTGATAAATTTTATAGAGTTGAGGGGTACTTGTTTAAGGAAAATAAGTTATGTGTGCCTCAATGTTCATTGCGTGAATTGCTAGTGAGAGAAGCACATGGGGGAGGATTAATGGGTCACTTCAGTGTGAAAAAGACTTTAAATGGTTTGCATGAGCATTTCTTTTAGCTTAAAATGAGACGTGATGTGGAAAGAATATGTGCTAAATGTATAATATGTAAAAGGCAAAATCTAGAGTTTTGCCACATGGTTTATATACCCCTTTACTTGTGCCTAGTGAACCTTGGGTTGATATCTCTATGGATTTTGTTTTGGGTTTACCTAGGTCAAAAAGACAAATGGATTCCATATTTGTGGTTGTTGATAGATTTTCAAAAATGGCACATTTCATTGCATGCCATAAAACTGATGATGCCACATATATTGCTGATTTGTTCTTTAAAGAAATTGTGAGACTCCATGGTGTTCCTAAAAGTATTGTTTCTGACAGGGATACAAAATTCTTGAGTCATTTTTGGAGAGTCCTGTGGGGTAAGCTTGGTACTAAATTGTTGTTTTCTACTGCTTGTCATCCACAAACTGATGGGTAAACTGAAGTTGTTAATAGAACTTTGTCTCAATTGCTTAGAGTTGTGATTTAGAAGAACTTGAAAAATTGGGAAGATTGCTTACCATTCATTGAATTTGCATATAATAGGAGTGTGCATTCATCTACTGATTATTCTCCATTTGAAATTGTGTATGGTTTTAACCCATTAACCCTTTTGGATTTATTGCCATTGCCTATTGATGAGTGTGCAAGTCTTGATGGGAAAAGAAAGTTGAAATGGTGTAGCAACTTCATGAGTGTGTGAGACAGCAAATCGAAAAGAAAAATGAGCAATATGCATTCAAGGCCAACAAAGGAAGAAGGTGTGTCCTTTTTGAACCTGGAGATTGGGTGTGGGTGCATATGAGAAAAGAAAGATTTCCAGCTCAAAGAAAATCAAAATTGGCTCTCAGAGGAGATGGTCCATTTCAAGTGCTTGAAAGAATAAATGATAATGCTTATAAAATTGATTTTCCTGGTGAGTATAATGTTAGTCTTACTTTTAATGTGGCTGATTTATCTCCATTTGATGTAGGTGATGATTCGAGGATGAATCCTTTTGAAGAGAGAGGGAATGATGCGGATCAGCAAGCTGACTCTTTGAATTCAAGTGATCCATTGCAAATTCTAAGTGGTCCAATCACAAGGGCAAGATCCAAAAAGATTAAAGAAGCATTAAATGGGCTAGTGCAGGAGATATGGACAAATCAAATGGCAATTGGATCAGATCTGGATGGAAAAGCTAAAAACGTCACTAATCTCATTTGGGCTGACAATGCAACTGCGGATCAAGTTTTGGGCTTAGAGATGTGAAACTAAAAAGCTTGGACCAAGTACTTAACATGGGAGGACTCATTTGGGCCTAAATAAGCACATTTTGGGCTTTAAATGATGATAATATTGCATGCCTTTTATTTGCACGAAAATTACTTACTAGTTGGCAGATTTGACTTTTGGAGTTTCCTGTTTTAAGAATTTCCTTATTTGCAATTACTGCAAATTAGGTAACTTTCTAGTTTCCTTTTCTTAAGAGTTTCCTTCTTTGCATTCACTGCAAATTAGGTAACAATTAACTTTCCTTTTTTTCTTGAGAGTGTCCATTTTAATTAGACTTTAATATTTGCAATTAATGCAAATTAGGTCAGATTTGTGAGTTTCATCTAAATACTTTGTAACGCCTCTTTATGCAGTTTGAATGAAAGTTTGCATCTTTATGCATTTTCAGAGGATTCTCTCTAGGGTTCTTTTCAAAACTAACAGACTTATCAAGACTTGATCAACCTTGTTGCGTCTTCAAACACTTAGTGTCCTTGTTCTTCCATGTTCAAGTGGATCGTTGACCTCTGTTTAGCTTTCTTGGGGTGCGTATATTTTATATTGGCTGTAGGTTTGCGGGATCTTTCCCTTTGGGTTCACACCAATACCGTTTCCTAATATTTAAAGACAATTTCCTTAAACATGACTCAAACCATATATTTTGTTGTTATTTTTGCAGGGTTGCTAATACATATTTGATCAATTAACGGTTAAACTTAATTGACAAACGGTCAAGGTGACATTGCTACAATTTGTAAACTTTCAGGCCATTATTAAACCCATCAAACTTATAGGACAACATTTTTCATGAGTGAAAACTTCTGGGACAAATATTCATCTTAGCAAAAATGATGTGGATAACAAATTGACCTATCAGCTTAACATATTCAGTCAACTAACAATCAAACTTAACTTGAATAACAATGAAGTAAAATTATTGTGTGATTTAGGCACTTTCGGGGTGACATTAAATAAAAAAAAATTAAGGCAATATTACTTCTATGTGACAACTTTCAAAACAAAATTAAACCTTAATCATAGAGTATCTTTAGGCGAAATGTTCAACTAATTAATGAAAAAGGCAAAAAATTGTCTTCACTTTGATTCGGGATAAAACGAAATTCATATGGACCTTATATAATTTTAACAGCCACAAGTGCACTCTCTTAAGTCCCACATGGCATATACTCGTGTTAGATATGACTAGTTTTGATGATGGCAAATATAAAAGAGCAAAAGATTTTTATAATGTATATTGACTAACTATTATATTTAATGTGAATTTCTTATGTAGTTTAGTCAAAGAAAGAAAAGAATTTGTCAAGTTGAATTATGAAAAATGATCAAGAAGAAGAAAATAAATTGAAGAAAAAACTTGCAAGATAAATGGGAATATCAAGATTCAAATTTTTATATTTGGAATTGAAGGATGATATGTTTAAATAACTCAATTTGGAGATTAAAATGTTTCAAATAGATGTTATTGTTGAAAATTGTACCCTAGGGCCAATCATTGTACTTCACACATTATTTATTTTAATGTATTTTCTCCATTTAATTTTCATATGTTTTGCATGTTTATTATGATAATTGCATCTATAGACGAATTATGAATATTATCTTAAATGTCCCTGGTTGGTTGTCTATGCGGGAGTGTAGGTAAGGTGAAAGCAGTGTGACTTTGATAAGGTATGGAGATACGAGTCAAAGTCATAGGCATTTGTAGGAGTACAAGGTGCTGGACCAACCAGCTATGAAAAAGCTGTATGGATTAAGTCATTAGCTTATCTCATGTGTAATCACGTCACAATGCCCTCTGACTTGAGATTGTCACGGATTCCTGCATGAAAGTCACTAAGCTTTGACATAGTCAAAAGTCACCTTTAACTGGGTGATGTAAAGGCTATAATCGGGCTTAAGGGTTTTCACGTGGAGGAATGTGAGTGATCAAGATGGGATTTGTCCCTCACATTAGTTGAGAGATATTACTGGGCCCATCGATGAGTGAGTATGAGAAATGTATGGCCATACTATAACAAAAAGGGTTTTCGTTTCTTTGATCAGACAACTCAGGGGTCAAGAAAGTAATTGTCGGGAATAGGAGGATGACGTCGTCCATGCCTCATCCTTGAGCGAGATATCGCGTGACAAAAGGGACGTGATGTGGTTGCATGAAAGGTTGCGTCGTGTTAACGATCCTCGTATGATTTGGGTAGTCGTAATGTCTTGCTAGAGACCGCTTGCGACTTGTGGGCTTATGGTGAGATTAGCCCGCTGCCAACTTCATATAGGCCTACAAGGTCGCAGCAAGAACAACCCAACATGAGCTTTATTTCTAGGATTTATTCAAATTTTAAATATATGTATATATATGTTAAAATTCAAAATTGCACAATATTATGTAAATAATATTTGTGTGTGTTAGTTTAATATTTAATTTATTTGATAAATTAAATAACTAGCATTAATTTAA
>JANTPZ010144845.1:0-10069 GCA_025593235.1 Vachellia pachyceras | reverse complement strand
GCACAGAGACGCCGATCAACAAAATGAATGAACAGGTGAGAATCCTGATGCAAGCGAAGCAGAAGAAGTAGGTGAAGAGAGCTAAGCAACAGAAAGATGAGGAGCAGTGAAGGTGAAGGCGAAAAGCGACACGACGATGATACCTATGCCCTAAAGAAGGAAGCTGCTTTGCTGTAAATTGAGGATGGGTAATGATACAATGCAACTGAAGCGAGGGAAATGAAATTCGGAGGGAAATATTTTTTTGAGGAAAATTTTGGCGGTCAATTTTAGAGAGGGAAAGTAATCATGTGTGTTAGTCCTTCAAAATTTAAACAATATAAGAGAGAAATTGAAAAAAATAAATATATTAACTCCTTTATACTTACAAAATTTCATGCTAAAAATTAATATGGATAACTCACTATTACAGTAAAAAAAATTTCATTAATTTGAAAAATTATATAGGAATATAATATTCCTCGCTAATTGGGCACCATTTTAGAGAGGAATAGCTAAGTCGTTGTTAATTTTCCTTACTAATTTGGAAAATTAGAGAGGAATTTAATATTCCTCACTAATTGGGCATTTTAGATAGGAATATCCAAGTCGTCACTAATTTTCCTCGCTAATTAGGAATTTTAGAGAGGAATATCCAAGTCGTCGCTAATTTTCCTTGCTAATTTGGACATTAGAGAGGAATTTAACATTCCTCGCTAAATTCCTCGCTAATTGGGCTATTTAGAGAGGAATTTCAAAGTCGTCGCTAATTTTCTTGCTAATTTATGATTTTCTAGTAGTGGTTATTAGTGTGGACACCCCTTAGGTAGGGGCAAAATCACATCTTAAGGAAAAGTTTTGAGAAAAAATGGAGGGGCTATTCAAAGCATACCACTTTCTGTAAAGATTTTTATTTGCATGGACCTTAATGGAAATGTTGGTAAAGAGGCGAGAACATGCAAGGGCTCATAGTGTTTTTGGCTTTAAGGAGGTTAATAATGAAAGGAAGGAACTATATATTAGTTTGAGTATATCCACATGGAAGTTTAGATTCTCATCTCTTCAGGGATGAAAGGTTGTAGGCATGGTCAATTATTAGATTTAAAATAGCTTAAGGTTTGGACTCTGCATTATTATACATGCACAAAGAATGGGAATAATTTGCTATCAATAGAGACAAAAATGAAGCAACATCATGCTAGACTCCAACTTCAATACGCTATCATATCCTAGATTTTGGGCCAAGATGTATAGGTTACCAAGCCTAGTTGCACATGAGTCTGAAAGAAATCCCAAAGATAGAATAATTCATCACAAGGACTATATAACATTCAGTTTTCCCGAATGAAGGTTAAAGGTCAAAGTAAGTTTAGCTAAAGGGAAATGGAACCGTAGAACTGTTTGGTAACCTTGTATGTTTACTGTCACCAGTTGTGGTAAAAAGGTAATTCTGGAATAATTACGGGTACATACAGGAAATTTGGAAAATTATACCAAGAATTTTAGGAAAAATTCCTCGAGGCATAGAAAGGTAGATGTTAACCTCTAGGATTTCATATAATTTCAGTACATTTCTTCAAGTCTTATACACTTTTTAATATATTTATACATATTTTTAAAACTCAATATAGGAAAATATGTATTTATTTTTTGATTACAAATAATTACTCAATTGTGCATATTTTAATCAATCCTACTTAGTTTATGTAAAATCCACAAAAATAAAAAAAAAAGATTGAAGTGAAAAAAGGGAAAGTACTGAAGGGTAAAGTGGTCAATGACCCCAACACTAATAATTCCGTCACCCATTTGCTCTGTACTATTCACTCTTCATTCCAGAAACAGCATAGGGGTAACAAGAGAGAGAGAGAGAGCGCTAAAGCGTTTAGGTCGGAGCGTCTTCTCTTCGTCACCAGAGGAGCGTCTTCTTGTCGTCATCGGTGGTGCGCCATCGTTGTCTCCTTCGTTCTCCAATCTAGAGTTGCTGCTGTGTTCTTTTCCTTTGCTTCTCTTATATGTTCTGCAAGCATCGGCTTTCAGCAGGTTATATTTCCATCCTCCTAATTATCCGTTTGTGCCATATGAACTTAGGTTATTATGGGTTATGCGAAATATTTCCTTTTGCGTTGACTCCTGCTAATTTGAAGAACATAAGGGCTGGAATAGTAGTTCTAGGAGCTGCCAAATGAGAAGTTAATACTAGGAGGAATTATTTATGCTTGCCTTATTGAAATGCGATGCTTGGATACCCACTGACATGATTATTTTAGGTGATGTTTGAGTATTATGTTGTGGGATAATGGTTATGTGTGGGAGGTAGTTATACCATGAACAAAAGTTTTTGGCCCACAAGCTGTTTGTGATAATGGCCAAATGAAGAATATTTTAGGTTGTTATTGAAGTTGTTAGATAGCTAAGGTTTATATTATAAGAAAAATTTAAGGGACATAAAGGAAGTTTTATTTTGGAGCTTATGTTTGTAAAGGAATTGAAATTTCAATGCTCTAGGATTCAAGGATTGTTTTCTAACCTTGTGGCTTGAGCTCGTGGCAACAGTTTTATTTTCATGTGGGTTGAAAAAAAAAACATCAAGAAGAAGAGAAATTTTGGTTCATCAACATGGTGCTGTTTCTGGTTTGAGTCTCTGGGTTTATGAGATGTAAAACTACAGTTAATCATGTCCTTTGCCCCCGAGATTTTGTAAACATTTAGTGCACATCTTAAGTTTTAATATGAGAACTAGAACACATTATTTGGATGAGTGAAGTGTAAATTATGAATTTTTCAAATTAGTGCAGAAAAACTGGAAATTCTGAGAAGACAGTGGCAATTTCGTGAGTTTGATGTGTGTGCTCCTATTTTCCCCCTATATTTACTTATTATATCACTTATGAACCACTCTTGGACCTTGGATAACTCAATTTGGCCTTTTTATTGAACTTGAAAATTTTTCTTTTTCTTAAAAACGTTGTTACTGTTCACTAGCCCATTTTTCATATTTCTGGTCAACTTTGAAAATTCATAATTAATTCTATAAAACTCAAAATGGAGTGGTTCTAAGTTCTAAATTTAGCTTATTAAGTGATCTATAAGGGAAAAATACTCATTGGTTCTAGTCCTTGCCCATTTGAATCAGTTTATTCCAAAACCGTAGCAATGTCTAAATGGTCACTGTCTGTTTTTTCAGTTTTTCCCTTAACTTTGGAAAATCATATCTCTTAATGTACACATCCAAATTTCTAAAATTTATATCAATTTAAAGCTTAGGATGTGTAGTTTCTAACTGGAAAATTTCAATCCATTTGGAGCTCGTTTGCTATTTTAAATCGCCACTGGAAATAGATTCGTTTTTCAGGGCCTTTGGAACCCTTCAACTTTGAAAACCAATTTTTCTTTTTATTATTAAAACCTCTTTTTGGTTCATGATCTTAACTCTAACATGCATGATTAATTTCTTATACTTCTTTCGCCTTCTTAGCTCATGATCATGCATGCATCATCCCATATTCATATTTTCTTCATGTTGTAGTTAGGTTACAACCCTAACAACTTCAAAGAAAAATAACATCTTGCATATTTACACAAAACAAGCAAGCATATGCATCATCATCTTCAAGAATCAAGAACCTTTTCCTTACCCTTGCTTGTGCTTGCACCTACATGGTTAGTGGGTGGGGGATGAGATTTGGGAATCCCAATAGCAAAACAACATAATCATAACATAGTGAATGTGCATACACGACTTTATGGCATGTGTATGAATACATAAACATGCGACACATCAAACTTCACTTTAGCATGCATATGACCATAGCACAAAAGTCACATTTCATACACAAATCATGCACTTTGCTCATCATAGAAGTTCATGTAACATTTACAAATCATTTTTTTAAACATAGAAGGAGATTAGTAGTTTTGCTACCTCAAGATCTTAGCTTTTCCCTTTTCTTTGAACTTTAAGTTCTCTTGGTGACTTTTTCCAATAGTGTTCTTGAAGATCTTAAAACCCTAAAAACCATGGCATAATATCCATATAAATATCCAACCAACAAGCTATCTTTTACCCCTCAAGAAAGAGCTTGCAACCATATACCACTTTTAAAACCTTCTCCTTTCCATTTTTAACTCTTGAAGTCCTAGCCATCCTCTTCTAAAAGAGAGGCTCATCCAAGGAACAACTCAAGAGAAGATAGTAGTGGCTGCAAGACTCAAGAAGAGAGGGATTTGGTTGCAAGAACACATTACCTTGTGTTTGGAAGCTTGAAGCTCTTCTTTCTTGCTTGAGAGAGGCTTGGTTTCTAGAGAGAAGGAGGAGAAAAATATGATTAAGGAGAGAGAGGGAGATGGATGTCCAAAATGGGAGAGGAGAGAAGGAATTGTATTTTTAAAATTCCATGCAAAAATGAATGTGTGGAGGAGGTTGATTCTTGGAGCCCAAGTTGGAAAATACTTGTTCCACATTTAGCCACATCACCTCTTGGCATTCCTTGCTGAAAGTGGCGCCCTTTTGCTTGCCCTCCAAGTCTGGTTGGCTGACTGGGCCCTGGCCCGGTCAGTTACTTGATCCGGTGGCACGCATTTCCGTAAAGTAACCTTTAATCGAGAAATTTTCCTTTTTATTTTTTTCTGGGACTTTTCTTTCATGTGGTACCCTTCCCTAGGCCTCCTTGCCTAGGTGGAATCATCCATTTTTCAAAATGCCTTTGGCTTCCTTCGTAAATCGCTAGGATTCCTCGATTTGCGCGCAACACCGTAAAACGGGCTTCCAGCGACCAATTTGATTTAAGGACATGGAAAAATTCTATATTTTTCCCTGATTCTCAAGCTCTTGTCCGTTCCTCAAAATTCTCTCCGGATTTTCCGTAATTAATTTTCTAAGAAAATACCTTTTTGGGTTTTCGGGTACTGTTGTTCTCCGTACAGCGAAACTGCCCGCATTGGGTACTGGGTAATAATTTTATTAATTACTTTATAACCCAACTAAACTTTTCTTAGTTTGAGTCTCTGACATTTGATGACTCCTGCTATCTCAAATAATTATTTCTCAGTCTTTTAGCCCTCTGAAAATCCTTGATTACGGAAATGCCACTACTTGGCTCATTTTCCTCGTAATTACCGAAATGCCATTACTTTTTCTACTCTTTCTTAATTCCAACCTTACCCTTGGTTGACTTTTGACATTTTGGTCGACTTTGACTTTTGAGTTGACTTTGACTTTTTGGTCAACCTTGACTTTTTGTTGCCTTATGACCAAATTACCAAAATGTCCTTATTATTTGATGACATTTTGTTCCCTATGCCTTATTACTCAAAATGACCATTTTGCCCTTGGGTCATTCTTACTTGAAATTCTCAAGGCTAGGGACTTAGTCGATTATCCTCTTTCTTATTTAGGCATTTTCCTTTCTACTTTCCTTTTCTATGGGTCTTAAACCCTTTCGTAATTCATCAATTTGGCCTTTATTTCTGTTTACGAAATTTGAGATATTACAATGTGTGGAGGAGAAAACTATGATATTGATTATTATTTTTCCTTTATAGAGAATGGAAGGAGCTTTAAATAGAGCTTTGAACCACTGCATTAGGAGTTTTGTAGATTAAGTTATGAATTTTTAAAGATTGACATAGAAAGCTGAAATTTTCATGATGTAAGTAAATTCTAAGTGCTTATCAAGTGTGATGAAATGTCTAAAAGAGATAAAGACTCATTTAGATATTGCCACTAAATTTTACATTGGGAGATTCCCTTAGATAATGTTGTGAATTAAGTGTGGTTATATGTTGTTGCTAGGAGGAGGAGAAGATAAGTTGGAAGCTGAAGGATAAAAGAAGAGTTGCACGTTAAGAGCATAGTAGGTGAGTGAATGATGTCCTATTATAGTTTTATAAAGCATGTTTTACTGTATTTCACATTTTTAGTTTAATTATTGCAATTTAAGCATGTTTTCATTGATAAAGATTTATCAGAATTATTTATTCGTCTTATTGATTATTGTAAAGGTTAAAATGTTATAGCATGTATTCGAAATGTTTTATCGCTGTGATTTCAATCATGAAGATAGTGCAAAGAAATTAAATTCAAATGATATACACTCCATGCATTCTTGAAGCTAATTTTGAGATATTTATTGCAAATGTTCATGCTGGAATCCTTATTATAAAGTATTCTAAAATCGCTTTATCATTAAAAATGATTCGTAAATTGATCCCATGCATGCTTGAGAATGTTTTTAAAAGGACTGAATATAGAACGCTGGTTACTAACAGCAGTACTCTTAATCCTTGGTGAACCATGGTTAATTACAAGCTCGCCTATTATTCGTGGGTACTAACTCACGCATGTTATTCGTGACCTCGAGCCATGCCTGTTGGTTACTTACCCTCGTGAACTATGTGGGCACACCTATTTTTGTAACCTTGAGCTGCCCCTAGTTATTTACCCTTGTGACGGTGTGTCTATGCTTGATATTCTGTTCTATTGAAATCCTACGAAAATTGAGATTGAATATTATTTTTAAGTTGATTTTGGTAAATGAATGGTTTTGATACGCAGTAATGTGACTTGTTTATACTCTGCAGAAACTGAGATTTATTGTTACGATATTTATCGTAGTTAAATGATTTATATTTCGTTCTTAAATTTAGACGATTATATTTATAGGATGTTATTCACCGAAAATTTATTTTTGGCTTCAGATAGCCCAGTTGCTAGACCTCTGGTTGAGTAGTAAAGAGCCTTGTTGTTGCTGTTCAAGTTGCTATTTTGTTTTCATTGCTGCTGCTTGGGGTGTGTGTGTGTGTGTAAACTTTTGGTTATGTAATTTTAAAGGTTAGATGCTCCACGTAGGCTATAGGTGGTATCCAAGGGCTTCTCTATATTTTGGAAAATATGTAAATACTTTGGTGGAGCGTTGCTCCAAATGTTGTTTAAATTTTCAGATTGTTGTAGAACTTTCGGGAAGTCTATCCTATAGAGGAGATTTTGCCGAAATTTCTACAAGAATCATAATGTTAACAAGATGTGATATATTTCATGCCAAAATCTTGGGAAACAAAAATACACATTGTGTTACTTAACATTTTGGCAAATAGTATATGTCTACGATTGTAGGCTTACGGAGTGTGAGATCCATCATAGTTTATGCCGGTCACCTTAAATTTCCAGGGTGTGACAGTTTATGTTTTTAATTTTACTTCTTTGTAGAAATATCAAGTGATTACATTCATTCTACTAAGCTTTGGGAGACATGGAATGATGAAAGTAACACTTACATTAAGGAAAAAGAAAAGAATAGAGAGAACAAGAAGCAGAGAGCACAAAGGTCTACGAGCTCGAACCAAAGCCTAGGCCATGATTGTTAAACTAGAAACAAGTAGAGAGCCAAAGCGCCTAGAAGCTCCATCACAAGTAGCAAATCTCAGCATTTTGCCAAGTCTAAATTTCAAGGGGATAGGAGTATAACTCCCTTTATTCAACCCAGGGGCCGATATTCTAAATTTCAAGGAGAAATTTTGGAGCGTTATGCTAGGGTTTAGGCATCGAAGGAGCATGGAGTAAGGGATTAAGCTTTGGAAGAGATTTAGAGCTTCAACTTCATGTTTTTTTCTTCTTCCTTTACCTTTTGTCTCTTGTAATCTGTTATGACTATGATTTTCCTTTGGATTTGTAATTTGTGGTTGATAATAAGTAGCTAAGCTTTAGGATTATTTTGAACCCTTGTATAGATTAACTCTCAAATACTCCTCTTTTTATGTGATTAATGATATAGATGTGTTCATTTTACTCTTCTTTGAGTGCCACTTATTGATTGACCACCAATAAGTTGTTAGGTTCACTTGATTAATACTTGAGAAGCCTAGATTGAGTGTAGAATTTGTGTAAAATTGTGTAAGAACTTGAAGTTTACATGATGAATGGATGATTTTGTTGGCAATATAGAGATACACTTATTAACCTTGTATAGTCACATTAGGATTGAAGCTTGAAAAGTTGAATTTTATTAATTGTAACAACATATTGACCAATTAATGAAATTAGACATTTAATCTTGATTTGAAAAGCTCTTAGAACTATTGGCAAAAAGAAAAAAGAAAAAAGAAAGAAAAGCTCTTAGAGCTACGCTTTGAATCCTAAATTAACATATTTATTCATTAAGAGTATTTATGAGAGGAGATTATTTTAGTGTTATGAAACACAAAGGGGAGAAATAATCCTAGGTTCCAAAAATTATCCTTGGAGTTAAAGAGTCAATATCCTTTATCCTTTGATGGATTTAGAAATTCGTTTTCAAAATTATCATTTCATGTCAAATCTTTTGTTTGGTTCAACTCGATATTCTGATTGGTCGATACTTTTGAACAAATCCACATGAAAATGATACTTTATCATCACTTTATTACTTAATACGACCCTTGTACTTGTGGAGTGAACATTAGAGAATGATTCTCCAAACTATATTTGATGTCTAATTGAAGTATAAATAGCATAAATTATCTAAAAATGAATTTGAAGTATTTATTAAATTTTGGCTAAGTAAATGATTATTAACCTAATATGATTATGAAAGATACCAAGATGCCTCAAATAATTGAAAAAAAAATAAGGGGACCATTTTAATATTTATGTGAATTGATAAAAATGTTTTTATACCCAAGAAATAAAGAATTTAGCTTAAATATTATTTTAAGCGAATTTTATCCAAAAAAGGTTTTATTGGAAATTATGGGGAAAATAAGTAGGTATCAAATTTAAGTTTGAGGAAAATTAGGGGATTACTCTCTAATAAACGTGAATTATTAATGGTCTCACATTGGTTATATGACAAAGAATCTTCAGTAAGCATTTGCAGAAAATTAATCTCATGTTAATGAGAAAATAGGAGTTAACTAAAGTAATTAAGCATTGGGAAAAGAACTCTCTCTCTCTCTCTCACAAGTACAAAGGTGGCAAAATCTAAAGTTGTGAAGGAATGGAAGAATGATTTTCAGCCATTTGATTAAAAGGATGCATTAAAATAATATATGTACACATTAAAGTATCAAACTAAAGCCATTTCCTTCTTTTACCCCCCTCCCAAATTTGAGTCGGCCAAAACCAAAGGAAGGGTCGGAAATAAAGAGGAACCGTGGGAGTGAGAGAGAAGAAGAAGAAGAAGAGTGGATAGGTAAGTTTGATACCAAATCTACCATCTCTTCTTCTTTCTTGGCCCAAGACCACTACCAATATCTAAATCCTATCTTGGTTTTTACGTTTAGTAAGAAGGAAAAGAGGAGCTAGTGTTTCAAGAGAAGAAAATTCAAGAACTGAGCAATTTATGTCTGATGTTTATTTTGTGCCATTGAAAATCATGGAAATGGAAATAGAGTCTTGGACAAGGAAGATTCAAGTACGGACAAGAGAGAGAGAGAGAGCATGATGATCGAAAGCTAATAGAGTTTGGTAACAAATTTTCCCAAGCAGAATACTCGAGTTACAAATGGAAGTATTGACAACACTCAAGTATTGATTTTCTTACACTCAAGTATAGGGCTGTTTTTCAAAACTTCATAAGCTCACTTGAGCAGAGTACTAAGTTGTGATGGAAGTATTGCTAACACTCGAGTATCGAGCTAATTTTTCAAACATTGGGCAACACTTGAAGCCAAACACTCGAGTATATAATGGAAGTGTTGTCAACACTCGAGTATTGATTTTTAAATACTCGAGTATCGAGCTTCCTTTCTCAAACAAACACAACACTTGAATTAGGAACTCGAGTAATGGTAAGAAAAGTGACAACACTCGAGTACTATAATTTAACACTCGAGTATTGTGGTATTTTAAAATATTTCACTTTAAGTTCTTTCATAAACACTCGAGTAGCAACTGAAAGTATTTCAAACACTCGAGTACAAAAATGTTAACGCTCGAGTATTTATGCTTAATTTCAAAACTTCTGCAATACTCTCTGCAAATACTTGAGTAATTTCAAAAGTGTTATAAAAACTCGAGCATTGAATCAAACACACTTGAATACTAGTTTATGAAAATGAAAATACATTTGTTTACTTTAGTAATCACTCGAGTATTGAGAAACAAACTCGAGTA